>PVIJ01011416.1:0-54822 GCA_004024925.1 Scalopus aquaticus
TGGTGTTGGGGGTTGCTGCAGTAGAAACAAATGAATTGTACCATTTTATGACTTCCTAGCTCTGGAGCTGAAAAAATGCATGATTTTTCTAAGTCTCAGCCTCCTCATCTGTATTACTTCCTTGATAGGTTTGTTGGAAAGATCGAACCAGCAATCAGGAACATGTTTTCTGCTGTAAATGTGAAACCTCCAGATGTGATTTGGCTCAAATTTATGCTGCTGGTATATCCCTTTTGAGAAGCTGACGGGACCTTAGGTGTGTCATCCTAGTTCAGAAAACTAGTCCTGTATTAGAGAGGAAAGGGTTTTTTGTAATTCTTTCTTATAGAAGGAGGAAAATTGAAACTTAGAAAAGTTGTGACATGCCCAAGATCGTGACAAAGTCAAATAGGAACTTGGTTCTCTGACCTGGCAGTTTCTGTCAGACAACTTAAGGGCAGGAGACAGAGTAACTGAAGGGGTGTTTTCCACCCTCTCCACTCCCAGTTCTCACGATGAGGCTTTCCCTAGTTCTTGTTGAAAACGCAGCTCCAGTCTGGTGAGGATTTGTCAAATGGTTCCTCTCTCTTGGAAGGCTTTCAAATACTCATTGGTATTGATTTTAGACTCAGGTAGTGTAAAGAAAATACTTTTAAGGTTCTTCTAAAAATAAAATACCTCCAAGGAGATGTTTGGCCTGTGGCTAATGTGTTTGGAAACATGTTTTCTATAAAACTCAACCTCATGAATCTACTTGCAAATCCAGAAAGACAGCTTTCCTCACACACATCAGGGCTTGTCTCGACCTTCCCTGCTCACAGTGGGAGATGCAGAGAAGCGAGCCACACGCCCAAGATGCCTCTCCTAGGCTTCCTCTAAACCATTCAGGAATGGCTGATTTGGGCCTTGTGTCTAGCATCAGTTCTGAATGCTGGTGCAGGCCCAGCTTCCTCTAAGGAGGCCACGTTCTTCTCATCTTAGCACTTCCCATCCTTGGACTTAGGGGCCACTTGGAAGGGACTAGAAGCAGTCACCTCCTTGTAGACAAGGGAGAACACTTCCTCTCCAAGAAAGGCTCTTGCCTTCCTCCAGGTCCTGAAGATCCATCCTTGATGGTTCCATTATTCATTCCTCAGCTCTGTGATGCCCAGAGACTCTCTTCTCGGTGCTCTGGCTCCTTCCTTCTAAAACACTCATCTTCAACAAGTTTTCAAGTCCCTGAAGAAAGGGCAAAATACGAAGAACTCCATTCCAAATAACAGTCACTTACTGCCATGTCACCGGAAGAGTCACCGTTCAATAAACGGGGGTTCGGATGACTATCTCAGAGAGGGGAGCAAGTGGTCCGTGAACCGGGGCAACTCACTGCCTCCCCTTTCCATCTCTGTTTTACAGTGAGATTGCTGGGCCAGGGAGAGAGGAGGCAGTTTTCACAACATGCACAGACTAGAGATGGGTATTTGGGGCCTCCAGAAAGTCCCAGTGGGTCCTTGATGAACCACGGCTGAATCCTACACTGGACAGACTTTGTCCACTTTCGTAAACTGTTCAAGATGCTCTCCTCGTAGACTGCCTGGAAATGACGCAAGTAATTTCCTGTAGTACTGGGATTAAGCTTCATCCTCTTGACCTACATATTCCACATGCTTGTCCAGAGGGCTGTCTGAGGAGCCGGAGTTTCATGCTGGGGAATCTGAGCTGGGTTCTGTGTTGGGAGAGCGTGTAGAGGGACCCACAAAGTCTGAGCTTTATTTCGATGTGACGAAATGCCTTTGGGTGCCAGCCCTGGGACTGATGAAGACGGAAGGCCACAGGGCCGTGGCAGCAGGGAGGATGGAAGGCATCGCCCCACACCAGGGTTCAGCACCGTGACACATGTGAGAAGAATAATCTAACACCAGCACAGCAAACACACATGCACACACGACCCCCAGCAAGGCCTGGCGAGTTCCTGGTCAGCCCTCTGTTTGGTCCTCGTCCTCATCTGATCTTCGTCTCCCAGGCTATGGGAGGTGGGTGCAGTTTCAGTGGTATGCTCCCTTCTTTCTCCTTCTCTCACAGGTGAGACTTCAAGGGGCACAGATGAGAATTCAGGAGGCAGAAGCCAAGTGTCTGGGTCCCTCTCAGCTGCGCCTTCATTTCCACTTAGCATTGGAACCGTCTCATAACTCCTCTGTCTTCTCAATCTCTCTTGAGCTTTCCCCTGAGCGGCCTCAAAGGCGGCAGGTGACAGGCTGTCCTGCAGGAGCAAACACGGTCACCTCTGGCGGGCCCCTGCCTCGTGTGAGTGCTGCCCAGTCTTGTCCCACTCTCCCCACTCGACGTGTCAAATTTACACTGTGAGCCCTCGGGGCGAGCCTTTTGTTTTATTTTTAAAATTCTCTGCTGTCTTCTGTGGTTTGGTGGCTTATGTGTGATGATTAACTGGTTTACCTCCCTCTCCTCTTCATCTAAAGATGCCAACAGGAAGCGTTTTAGATCGAGCATCATTAGCTGCTGTTAGGTGTACAGAAAGGAGGCTCCAACACACTGGAGCGCTCTGGTCTCTGTTGTCCCTTCAGACTCCTCTGCGGAAATCCTGCCTCTCGTGGTAATGGCGTTAGGAGGCGGGCCGTGGGAGGTGACAGGTTGTGAGGGTGGATTTGTGCCCTCAAGAAGAGGCCTAAGAGGGCCTCCCTAGTGGCGCAATTGGTTAAGCGCAGCACTGTGGAGCTGTTGGCGTCTGCGGTTGTGGCGCAAGTTTGATGCCCAGCCGGGGAGATTCCCACATGGCGCAGCAGACCTCTCCTGCCTCGCCCGCTGCTCCCCTCAGCAGTGTATTTCAGTGGATCTGCCTGTTCTGCTCCCCACTCTGTCTCTGGTGAACCCTCTCACCACCCCACACATCTGGCCTACACCCCAGCTTGTATGCATAAATAAATATTTTTTTAAAAAAGAAGAGGCCTAGGAGCTCCTTCACCCTGTCTGCTGGGGGGTATGTTCTGGGAGAGGACTGCCAGGACGTGGGCCTCACAGACAGCGCCTACCCATTCCCTGACCTCAGACATCTCAGCCTCCAGAACAGCGTGGTTTACAAGTCACTCGGTTTATAGTGTTTTGTTACAGTGACTGAACTCGGACAGGAGGCTTTTGGTGACTACTGGCAGGTGCTGGCAGCCACTGGCGATTGCCAGGAAGAAGAGCTGAGGGTGAGAGGGGGTCTCCTCGAGCTCACTGAGAGAGGTGACCAGGGCACAGACCAGGACCCTTGAGGACTGGGCTTGGAACAGAAAGGACTTTATTATTTGGAGCATAAGGCCACACTTCCCTGTGGTAGGAGCCTGTTTGCCTCATGGCTGGAGAAAAGACCTTTTCTTTTTTTTTAAAGATTTATTTTTTATTCATACACACAGCTGGGTTACAGGCCAGAGGCGTGGGGCGGCGAGAGGGTTCACCAGAGACAGAGTGGATAGCAGAACAGGCAGATCAGAAATACACTGTTGAGGGGAGCAGCGGGCGAGGCAGGAGAGGTCTGCCGCACCATGTGGGATTCTCCCCGGCCGGGCGTCGAACTCGTGTCGCCGCTGCCGACAGCTCCACAGCGCAGCGCTTAACCACTGCGCCACCAGGGAGGCCCGAAAAGACCTTTTCTTGAGTACTTTGAGTACCAGGCTTAAGATTCTTGTGCCAAATATAGGAATTTAGGCTTAGACAAGGCCAGAGCCTGATGAATGTCACCATTTATTTCATGAACTCATCGACCCACCCATTCATCTACCCATCACTCGCTCACCTATCTACACCAGTCAGTAAATGAAACAGGAGAAAATTTTAGCAGATAAATGGGGCCACGTGCCTGAAAGCATCATCCACCTGTGCATAAGCCACCGAAATGTGGGAAGAAGCTGAGTGCTACAGGAGATGGGGGTGATCTGGCAGGAAGAGGCCACCTTGGGGAGATTTCCTCGAGGTGGGCTTGCAGCAGAAGAGGAAGGAAATGGAGGATGGAGCCTTTCGGGTTGGGAGAAGGCCAACAGCTGAAGGGCCCCGTGGTCATATCCCAGGGCCTGGCCTGGACTGTGCACAGGCAGGGCGTGGCACGAGAGCCGTGATGGCAGCTGAGGGGGAGTTAAAAGAATGGGCGAGAAGGTGGGAACTGGCAGGTACAGCCGAGACTCCGCGGGGGAAGCCGGCCTCATGGGCCTACAGCTCACCCCGGGAGGTACAGCAAGCAGAGACACAGTCCTTAGTAAAAACACGGTGAGCTGGCTTCCCGTGGGGCTCTGCGCGGGAACCCAGGGCCCACGTTTGCAATTCTGAGCGCTCGGTTGAGATAGTGACAAGGTGCAACATGTCTCTGCTGGAAGGGCCAGGGGCCACTCCTGTGGCCCAGTGAGGCACTGAGATATGTGGTCGCAGAGACCAGGAACGCCCCGCCCCCCATGCCAGGCCTGGAGGGATGAGAGCTGAGCACTTGCCACGAAGGTGCAGAGGACTGTGGCCACAGCCCTTGGAAATAACATCAAAAGAAGCTGTTCAGCGCAAAATGCATCCCATGTGTTGGCCCTGCCCATGTGTTTCTTGTCAGCCAGGCCGGTTTTCCTGGGTTCGGAAGGGTCTCTGTTTGAAATTTTACGAGCCTTGGCTGGGAAGCAGCACTTAGTCCAGAATTGTGGGAGTTAATGGTCTTTTCAGGCGACACAACTCTGGGGGCCTGGGGGAGTTCCCAAATGCCAGTCAAGGAAAAGCCCATAACCCATACTTCAACTTAAACCTGTACTTTATTTACAGGCACCCAGGGGCAGAGATCCCCCAGAATCTTCTTCTTCTATCACCCCTGGATCTGGGATTAGGGGCCTTCCCTGGGTCAGAGCTCCAGGCAGCTCTCCTGTGGGTGAGAGGCCCAAGTTTGGGGCCCTTACTCCCCCCCTCAGAAGCTACGTTTATTCCTTATTCTTCCATTTTTGCTTTCAGTAGGGAGTCAACACTAGTCCTTACTTAATTTACTTTCATCAACACTTACGGGGCAAAGACTGGGAATGGGTCATTAAACAGCACAGGACACGGAGGGACAGAGGGGACGGTCCCCAGCGGACCTCGCTTCAAGTTGTGCCTTTTCATAATTTATCAAGTCCTGTCATGGTGACAAGTCATGTCTCCTCTCTGGGCCTCTATCTCCTTATTTATAAAATGGGAGCTTGGACCAATTAGTACAAGAGCAGGAGAATTTGGAAGGAATGGAAAGATTTTTAAAGCATTCCCCTTAGGAGGGTAATTGAAGGAGACTCATGAAATCTGTGTGAATTTTGCTGTTTTCTGTAAGTGTCTCTTAATTGCCTGTTATCTCTGGCAGATTATCTTCCTGGGACAGCCCAGATGGATTCCTTGCTGTTGCCTACCTTGGCCGTCTGGTAGCTTTGCCATTCTGCATTTTCATGCCAACCTGACATCTTGGATGTGAATTCCCTAGAGATGAGATGCTGACCAGGCCGACAGCCCTCGACCCTATTCCATTGCCCTTTTTACCTGGGCCTGACACTGAGCCCGGACTCTGCTACATCTGCTGCTTTGACGGAGTTGCTCCTGGGGCTTCCTCTTGTCTCTTAACTTCTCCAAGCTCTTGGCTAGAACTTGCTCATGGACTCATCTATCTTCAGACAACCTCAGATAGGATTTGTGTGCTCCCTTTAATCCCTCATGACTCAACTCTTGTCACTGGGCAAGAAAGAATGAAAAGCAGGGAGCTGGAAACTCTTAAATTTAATATTTCTAGTTGGATAGTGAGTATTATTGAGCAGAATTTCAGCCAAGAGGAGTCTGTGTAAAAAAAGCTGTGTAAGATAAGTCAAACCATGACTCACTGAGGATTCTAACCACTGGGCCTAGTTTTATCTTTCAAAGTCACATATGAACAAGTCTAATTCTCTCCTCAGGTGACAGTTCTTCACATACTTAATTACAGTCATCAAGCCCTTGACTTTCTGGAATCACCTCACACCCACGCCAAGTCAGCTCTTCTCCAGGCAAAACATTCCTCAGCTATTATGGCTTTGGATACTTTTGCCAACCTGACCGCTCTTCCTAATCCTGTCTGGCTGATCTCTGTCCCTCTTCCTTCCAGGTGCCTGAGCTTCATGCCACACCAACGGTAGGCTCTGCTTAGCCCAGGAAGCTGAGTCCTTTGCTCTAAGTCATGCTTTCCCAAGGGGCCTCTATTCATGCAGCACCAATGACATGCTCTGGGGCCTGGTCATTGAGTGGCCCACTAGTTTTAGTCTAAGATGTTTGAGAAATCTGAGACTGTCCTGCCTCTTGGAGATTTCAGGATGTCCATTGCAGCCCTAAGGCACATGAAGAGTCCCGTTTACCTTTACCTGACCTAGTGTTTCCCAGATTTACTTGATTGCTGTTGAAGAATCTTGCATTAAGCTCTCTGGTGCGCCATGGAGCTTTGGAAAGCCCTGCAGGACTTCCCTTGATGCTACCTGCGGTCATTAATTTTTTTCTCTCCCTTTCTTTCTCTCTTCTACTTTCCCTTTTCTGTCCTTCCTTCTTCCCTTCCTTCTCTATTTTCTTCCTTCATCTATCATTCCATTATGAAGTGAGTTAAGTCAAATTCCTAGGTATTTCTCAAACTTCGTTCTGATATATCATGGCCAGTCTCCCACCCTCTCTCCTGTATTTGACAGTCCTCACTTCTGTATTAAGCATGCTTTGCATACCTTAAGCCATTAGTAAAAATAGGGCACTTAATAAGTATTTGTTGAATAATGTAAGTATAGGACTATCACCCAGTTAGCATACTGAGTATCGAGCCTTTGTTTCTCTGTGCTTGTCCATGACGCTGTCTTGATATCATCAAATGCTTTGCTGCAGTTCTAGTACTGACAGAGTCAGACTCCCCAAAATGCCAGCCGAGAATAATCTTGGCTGAGAAGGAAGTGAAATTGACATGACAGAGTTCTGCCCTTCAGGATCCTAAGAAGAGTTGAAAAACAGGGAAACCTTGAAGAGTGAGTAGGATCTAAGAAAGAAGAGGGGATTGGAAAGGGGATTGGGAGCAGGTTGGGGTCAGCCTGAGTGGTGGGCTGGAGGCATGTGTAGACAGGCTGGAATAGTGAGGGTAAATTCAACAAGTATTTATCCAGAGTTTGCTGTTCTGAGATTCTATATAGGGAGCTGGCAGGAAGAGGCTGAGTGAGATGGATAAATAGTTAATAACTTGGCTGCCCGGTTACTACTTTGAGAATAAAATGCAGTAAGTGTCATATAAAGGAGTGAGCAAAGCAACACAGAACTTTTGTTACTGAGAGAGTCAGGGAGGGCTTCACAGTGGAGGTGGCCCCTGAGTCAGCCATGGCAATGCGGCAGGATCTGTCCGGTGGCGATAGGCGGCTTCAGAATTCAAATCTCCAGGGATGGAACAGATGGAATCAATGACAAGTCTAACATAGCTAGGGGGAGTCAAAACCTGGGGGTTATGGGCAGTCACCGGCCTGACCTGAGGCTGTCATGTGAGAAAAGGCACTGTCCAGCAGGCAGCACTGTAGGAAGTAGACGGCAAGAGCGTCATAAATCAGGGCATGAGGAACCTGGGCTGGGTTTGTCAGTGGACAATCAAGAACAAATGTAAATGTTTTTCAAAAGAGGAAATAGGAGGGGATAGTGGTGGTGGAGACAGAAATAATGGAGACAGAGGCACAAGCACACCCGCGCTTTCAGTCTCTGGGCTAGAAGCGCAGCCCTCAGGGCGGGTGCCCCGGGACTGGGGCAGGCGAGGAGTTCAGTCACCAGAAGGGGCTTGTTCTGGGAAGTGCCCAGCTGCCCCGGAGTGGGTGAGAACCCTGGGGCCAGACTTCTCAGTGTTTGGAGGGGGTCGAGGGCCAACTATGGTTATTATTTTTGCTAAATGTTTTAGCAATGTTTTGTTGATTGCTTCAAGCTTTTCTTGATGTGGTGGGACTAGCACACATCAGTGGCACAAGACAAACTCATTTTGTGTTTGTTGCACACAGGGTGGTGCTTTAGCTCCCCGACTGCTGGGCAGCCCCGTAAACCTGAAACCTTCCTGTCTGGCCTCCTGGGACTGCTTTCTTGGGGAGAATCCCTCTTCCTCCCTCTTCCCCAGGGTTACTCTTACAGCTGGAATAGCCACGCCTCCTAGCTCTTTGCCCCACCTCGGGTCTCTGTTAACAGCAGTTGGCTGTTGGGAGTCTCCTCGGATGCCTTACCCGTTGGTCCTCCCAGTTCCGATTAGCTCAGACCCTCACAGGGCAATCTAGAGGCCAGAGCTGCCCATCTCAGAGGTTATGGGGTGAGGGGCCCTGGAGGAATTGCTCTCCAGCAGGTGGCTGAACCCCTTGGCTCCATATACAGCTGAAAAGAGGGGGTTAAGGGTGTGGAGGGGGTGAGGGAAAGGGCCACAGGCGGCTGGCTCTAGGTCAAATACAAAATTATGTCTTTCTTAACTCCAAAACATTTACAGACTTGGGAATTCCTCATGCTTTTAGGAAGTCAGTTGTTAGTAACTAGATCTCAACGGAAAGAAATAACAATTAACTTGATTTAATGTCACCCCGGGGACACGATCAGTTCAGCATTGTCCATGTGAGTGTTGCTGAATGTGTGGCTTAGGGCAGTGGGATGCAGGCCTCATGCCAGCTGCTGGGCTGGGGTGGGGAGAGGTGGAAGGGTGGGGGTGAAAGGAGGGGCTTGGGGAGCAAGTTGTGTAGACAAAGCTAGGAGGTGCTGACATGTTGGGCCAGCTATGCCTCCTGCACCCCACCAGTAGCCAGTGCCCCTGGGCTGTGTGTGTTGGGGAGGGGGCAACTTCCCACCAGCACACGCTGGACCAGACGCACCCTGAAGGCAGGCAGGCGTGGCAGGTTTCTATGAGGCCTTGGTCTCTTTTATCCATGAGGCATCTCTGACCTTCCAGAAGCAAGAGGTCCTCCCAGGGTCACCCGTGATTTAAGGGAGACTGGTCATCGGAATCCGACTTTCCAGACTTGCAGATGCCCGAGCCCTTTCTGGGGCCTGGGGGAGGTCCTTGGGCCCTTGGAGCTGGGTTTTGAGGTTCACACACGAGTGCTCACACGCTTAGCAGCACTGTGACCAGTCTTTGGACCTCCCTGTTAGCATCTGTGCAACGAAGGTGGCAGGCGTCTCGTGGCTGTGAGGATCGCGTCGGTAGCGTGAGTCACTTTCCCACTTGCTGGTGGTCCATGAACCTTCTTCCTCCCTCCAGATTGGTCTCATCCCACACAAGTTTCCTCCTCCTTGGCTGGTGTGGAATTGCTGGGAGGGCTGAAGGCTGGTTTCCTTTTGTTGCAGTGAGAGCTGGACTTAGAACTCTTCCTCTGACTTCACGCTAATGCAGCTGTGACACTCCGACCCCCTGGGGCCAGGCATGTCTGTCACCTGCTCCCTGTGACACATCAGTGTCACTGCCTTCTGCTCTTCCACCTTCTCCTGGAGTGCTGACCCTCCCTCCACCCCACAAGCCAGGGGACATTGGATGCTGGAAAGGAGGAGGCCTTTTATCCTTTCCATTTTTTTGAGCACATATTAAAAAATAAACAATTAACCCACTCCCCATTAAACCCCAAATTTCTCCCAGCTAATAAAAGGAAAGACAATCAACCCTCTGATCTGTTGACTCAAAGATCCTGGGCCCCAAATCTCTTAGCTCTTTCGCTTCATTTCAGTCTGCTCGGTTTATTACAAGAGTAATAGCAAGAGTTAGTAAGTGTTGTTTTGTGCTAAGAAGCCACATTTTCTCATTCATCCTCATAGAAATGGCGAAAGTCGAGATGATGACTGTCTGCCCATGTTTGCACAGCTAACCCGAGCAGGGCTTGGGCTTGGATTAGGCTTGGCTGACCCTGGAGTCCCTCTCAGTCATGGCGGTTTGTAAAACAAACTTAATATACGAGGCTCTGAGGAAGTCTCCCTGAGCCTACCCCCATGGATCAGGCCCATCCTGCCCCCAACTTCAGATCCAGAGTCAGCCGGTAGGCTTGGCAGGATCAGCACCAGGAAGGACTTGTCTTCATCTCCACAAAGGCTGTGACAGAAGCATATAAAACCCAGGAGGGAGCTTCTCAGAGCGCCCGGCCCCCCTGTGGGTCTGGCTGTTTTAAATCCTTCAGCCACAGCACGGAGCTCATAAAATGGGCGGGCTGCAATTTCCTCTCTTCTGCAGGGGCTCTGAGGGCATAAGGAACTGATGGAGGGGACTGAGCAGGTCTAGACTCCTTGCTCGGCTGCCCTGTGGTGTTTCACTGGCTGAGCTGGAGGCTGGAATGGCACTTCCTTCTCTGGCTTCAGAGACTTGGGAAATGACACCTAAGAGAAAACTACAACCACTAACATTTTGTGGAATTTGATAAGTTACAGAGCACTTGTGCTTTATACCTTGAACCTGTATTTCCTGATTCTGTCCCAAGTTTCCTAAGCCAGTTTATCAATCCTTATGATCTCAAGTACTGAAGTTTTCAGTAAAGAGAGTCATCACGAGTGTTGTCAAATTATTTGGATCCTTTGTACTTGAAAACACTGGAACAGGAGATAGCACAGCTTCTGAGCTTTGGTTCTCATCCATGAAAGCAGATAACAGTGATCGGGTCTTGTGTGTGGATGTGGTGAATATCAAGTGAAAGGCAGGTAAATAGATGTTGGAAATTCTGAAGTCCTAAAGTCACATGAAATAAAAGGAACTTATTGTTGCCACTACCGATAACGCTTATGCTTAGCCATATTCACACATTGCATGTATTTCACTGTGCATTCCTTTTTTATTGCAATCAATTAACTTTTATTCATTTTTTCAGTGCACAAACTTTTTAAAAAGGACTTTATTTGTTTAGAGCAGTTTTAGGTTTGCAACACACTTGAAAACAAAAAGTAGAGAGATTTTCCACTTAATTTCTACTCCGCACATGCATGCCCTCCCTTATTATTAACATCACACACAAGAATGGTAGATTTATTTTTTTTCCTCTTATTTATTTTTACCAAGGGTGAACCTACATTGATACATCACAATCAGCCAGAGTCTACAGTTACCCACAGGGCTCACTATTGCTACTACACACTCTGTGGGTCTAGACAAATAGTAGTGACACTGATCCATCATAATAGCATACAAAGTATTTTCACTACTCTAAAAATACTCTGCACTCCACCTATTCATCTCTCTCTCCACATCTTCTGTACCCCTCTCAACCATTCCATTTTTTTTGTCCCTAGTTTTGCCTTTTCCAAAATGTTATATAGTTGGAATCATACAATACGTAGCACTTTCATATTGTTTTATTTTTTCATGCAGCAACATGCTTCTAAATTTCCTCTATGTGTTTCCATGGAAAGATATATTATTTCTGTTTAGCCTGAATAATATTCTAATATCTGGATGCCTCATAATAATCTGGATGCCTCCAATATCCATGCTGAGATCTTGATTAGGAATGTATTGAATCTATGAAACAAGTCGGAAAGAAATGACATCTTGACAATATTGTCATTCTAGCCAAGGACATGGAATCTTCCTCCATTTATTTGGGTCTTTATCTGTCTTTTAATACCCTATAGCAACTGTG
Organism: Scalopus aquaticus; assembly: GCA_004024925.1. Taxonomy (NCBI): domain Eukaryota; kingdom Metazoa; phylum Chordata; class Mammalia; order Eulipotyphla; family Talpidae; genus Scalopus; species Scalopus aquaticus. Next base: position 11,559 of record PVIJ01011416.1, read on the forward strand.
CTCAGTTACATTCACTTAGTAATACATCATATATTATTTATTGATATCTCAACTTTTTTAAGATTTTTTTTAAAGATTTATTTTTTATGCATACAAGCTGGGGTACAGGCCAGAGGCGTGGGGCAGTGAGAGGGTTCACCAGAGACAAAATGGGGAGCAGAACTAGCGGATCGGAAATACACTGCTGAGGGGAGCAGTGGGCGAGGCAGGAGAGGTCTGCTGTGCCATGTGGGATTCTCCCCATCCGGGCGTCGAACTTGCGTTGCCACTGCCCACAGCTCCACAACGCAGGGCTTAACCACTGCGCCACCAGGGAGGCCCTAGATATATTTTCATTTATGCATACTGGGATGTAGGCCAGAGGTGTGGAGTGGTGAGAGGATTAACCAGAGACAGAGTGGGGAGCAGAACAGGTAGATCCACTGAAATACACTGCTGAGGGGAGCAGTGGGAGAGATAGGTCTGCTGCAACATGTGGGTCAGCTCCCTGGCGGGGGATTGAACTCATGCCACAATGGCTGGTGTTAGTGTGATAGTGCTGAGACTTGGCTTCATTCATTGTCTTTTATACAAATGTTCTTGCTTTGATGGTACATTACAGAAAACCTGCTCTTTGGTCTGTGGCAGTTGAAGATTTATAAGATTCTGTAAGAAAAGGACAACCTCAGGACTGAATAATGCGGTCCTCTTCTGCACAGCTCTTCCACACAGCTATGGACGCTTTCTGTGCACCTCCTTCCTGCCCACCTGCTGAAGTGGGTGGTGCCCTTGTGTTTAACAATCACACTTGATGTTTATTTTCTTCATGGTGGAGAAAGTGAAAATGTGGAACACTAGTGTTTGCAGAGGAGGCTGAGGCCTGAGAGAGGTGAAGAGCTGGTAAGAGAGCGCAATGGGTCGCAATCCCAGAGACGATGACATCCCAGGGGACCGACACGATTACAGATGTGATTACGGAATCTTACATGCTTCCAACTTGGGCTAGGCAGATGTTCTAATTTTCAAAACGGTAGAAGAAGCAGACTCAGGAATTTAGAGAAACTTGCTTTCTTAAGAAGCTGTGTAAGGTGCGGTAGGGAGAGAGCTCCCCTAAGAGGCTTCCGCCACCTGAGATGCTCCAGTTTCTGGGAGCAAATGAACCAGGAGACATGATCCCGAGGAGATAGTCCTAGCTCCCAAGGGAGACCTTTCATCTTTAAACCTCTTGCTGGTAGAGTCTGCAGAAATCCTGCACCAGCCCCTTCATTTGACAGACATCAAAATCTGGATGCTGGCTTGGCAAGGTCCAGAGAGAGGAAGTAACTTGCTCAGGTTTACCCAGCTATGAACGGCTGATCTGGGCCCAGGGCCAAGTGAGCTGACTCACCTGCAGAGGTTCTCCCGTGCTGTGCTTACACTTCGTAGTGTGCACTTTTAACTGGTGCCTGGATATCTCCCCAGTAGGACTGCGTTTACTTCACATATTTTGAGCACTTATTGTGTGGCGGGCAATGGCAGCTGCTTTGTGGATGTGAAGGTGATGAAAATCTGTTTCTTGGAATTCGTGAGCTTCTTGTGTAGTAAGGGGTGAACACATAAGCTGTGATCTACAAAAGGCTGAGACTCACTGGGAAGGGGAACGGGTAGAGAGGGCTGTGAGGTCTGGGTAGAAGGCTCCATCGTGACCTGGAGAATGCAAGAAGGCTGCAGGGGGAGAGGTGAGCTTTCTATGGGCAGGGAGTAGACGGAGAAGACTTACACAATGCCATGCTCTTCACGGAACCTTGACATGCAAAAGCAGCCTGCAGAGCTACAGGACCACAGTCATCCGAGACCTCGCAGAGATTCTTGTTCTCAAATTAAGTATCCTGATCTGCTCTTGACCCTTGGAAGAACACTAGAGACCAAGATAGTTCTCTTCCCCACTCCCCAACCTTGAACAAATTTCTCATGCTACTTGATTCTCCAAGACTCTTCTTCAGGGTTTGATGAAGATTGAAAATTCATGTTTGAGCTCAGATGTTTCACTAACTTGGAAACAAGAGTCCAGCCCCAGTGGTAGGCTGTATTTCTGCTGCTTTACTGGCTCCCAGCCTGGACAGCACCCAGACTGGCTGTGGGAGGGGGAGGAAGGTTTGGGGCAGGAAGCATGGCATCTTGGCACTCTTTCTCTGGCATGGCATGGAAGCATCCACAGGTTGATAAGGAAATTCAGAGGGAGAAACACAATCAACACATGGGTGGCAGGAAACATTCTTTCCCATTGGACCTCGTTCCCTGGGGTGCAGGCCTGTGGGGTGGTTGGAAACAGACAGCTCCTCAGGGAGTGCCAAGACGCCACAGGCAAGACTGAGATTGACCTGGGGCCTCCATCAGGTTAGAGGTCAATGGTGAGTGCCAGGATACCGTGGGATATTCCACTGGGGTCCCTGCCCCAGGGTCAGGCAGCCAGTATCCTCTACTAGGTGTCTGTGCCAGGAGTCTGGTCTAATCTAGGCAGGAGGGGTTGAAGAGGGCATCTTTTCAGCCACTAGGTTTTAAAAGTCAGCTTTATTCTTTTCTTACAAGGTTAACCTTTAGTTCAGGTGCACATACTTAATCCTGTAAGACTAAGAAGGAATAGTGGGAGTTGGAATAGTGACCCTTTAAAGCTGTCTCCATCGCAGTGATGTGAAACTCCAAGAAAAGACTATGAGAAGGTCCGTTTGTCCTCTTTTCTATCTTTGTCACTATGTTGTAATCCTTCCTGGTTATGTGACTGTTGGCGCTTACCGTTTCCAAAAATCTTAGGATTTCACTTGTAGTGAAAAGTCGGCAGAAAGCCACATACGCAATCTCGAAAAGAAAAGCTTTATTGGGGGCCAGGGACCGGGCAGGACCCTGAGAGGAGGGCAGAGAGAGAGCTGTGCCAGGAGAAGAGCACGTGCAGTTTTTATATCCTAGGGAGTAGGGGGAGGGTTGGGCTGCAGCCAGTGAGAGATTTTGGGATAAGGGCCTGTGACCTTTAATGGTCAAGACAGGCAGGGTGGGTTTCTTGGATAGGCAGGATGGGTTCCTTTAGGGTTAAAACCATCTCCTGCTTCCTTGATTGAAGGTCAGGATGCCCTTGACATGTCCTTGTCCGGACCGGTACCTCTTGCCAGACCCTAACAGGTAGAATCCTTTCTATTGCCCTGGGTTGTTGCCAGGACTAAATGAAATAATATATGTAAAAGTGAATGACTAAACTTCCTAGGGTAAAACTTCCTCCCTTGCTTTTGTTCCTGCTCTCTAATATCTTACAAAGAGAGTGATATAGCCAAGCCTGTAAACTGAAGCCAGCCTTATACAACAAAGAAGTTGCCTAGGCAAGAAAGCACTAAAAAGACCCTCCTTGCCCTACCCCAGAGAAAAATTTTATCTCCCAAACATAGTGATCATGTCTGTGATAATGCCTGGTGAGGTGCTATTAGTCATTGTTTTTGTCATTTAGTATCATACTATACATATTAGTCATTAAAATCTTGCTAGGGAATTAATTTTAAAATCATAGCTTCTCAAGGTTGAAGGTCACTTTGTTCTATTTCCACTCCTCCAGAATTATTTTGATAACTCACTGACAGATGGTGATCCAGACTCTTGAATAATTCTTTTTTTTTAAAGATTTATTTATTTATGCATACAAGCTGGGGTACAGGCCAGAGGTGTGGGGCGGTGAGAGGTTTCACCAGAGACAGAGTGGGGAGCAGAACAGGCAGGTTGACAGAAATACACTACTGAGCGGAGCAGTGGGCGAGGCAGGAGAGGTCTGCTGCGCCATGTGGGAATCTCCCCAGCTGGCATCGAACTTGAGTTGCTGCTGCCCCACAGCGCTTAACCGCTGAGCCACCAGGGAGGCCCTCTTGAGTAATTCTAATGACGAAGAGCTCATTGCTTTAGGAGTAGCTCATCCCACTGTGGTGCAGCTGAGTTGATTAGAACTAAGTCTGCCTCCCCAAAACTTTGTTTCATTGGCCTGAGTTCTGTGAAAGAGTAAACAGAGGTAACCTGCTTCCTTTTTCATTTGACAGCACTCTAAATCTTAAAGTATCCCAGCCTCTATAACCTGACTTATCTGATTTTCCTATGGCAGTTTCTAGATCTTTTATAACCCAAGATACTCTTCTCTGAGGATTCCCACATTTTTTTAGTTTTCTCTACATATTATTTGAACACCACCCCAGGAAGATGCTAACAGTGTGGAGGGTGGAAGGTTTAAATCTCCCTAGTCTGCAATATCTAACACCATCCACAAAAATTAATCCAAAAATGGATTAAAGACTTAAATGTAAGACCTGAAACCATGAAATGCATTAAAAAAAACAAAAAACAGTTGATAAGCTTATTTACAACAGACTTAGAGATGTCTTTGAGGATTTGACTCTAATGGCAAGGAAACAGAAGTAAAAATCAATAAAATGGGGCTATTTCAAACTAAAGAGTTTCTGATGGTGAAAGAGCTACAAAAACAAAAAGGCAACCTACGGATTGGATGAAGACATTCAGAACTTACACATTTGATAATTATCAAATAAGTGATTAATATTTAAAACTTATAAAGAATGTGTACAAATCAACAAGAACAACAACAACAACAAAAATCCCAAACAGCCAGAACAGAGAATGGACAGGAGATCTGAATAGACACTTCTCCAAAGAAGAGATGCCGATGGCAACAGACACATGAAAAGATGTTCATCATCACTTATTACAGGGGAAAAACCAAATCACAACCACACCTGTTATAGTGGCTGATATCAAAAAGACAAGAAACAACAGGTGTTGGTGAGGGTGTGGAGAAAAAGGATCCCTTGTACACTGTTGTGGGAATGTAGGCTGGTGCAACCACTATGGAAAACAGTATGGATATTCCTCAAAAAATTAAAAATGGAACTACCATATTACCCAGATAAATACCTCTAGGCATTTATCTAAAGAAAGAATATATGCACCCTGATGTTCACTCATGATAGCCATAATATGGAAACAACTTAAAATGAATGGATAAAAAAGAAGAGTCATATATATACAATGGAATATTACTTAGCAAAAAAAAAAAAAAGAAATCTTGCTATTTGTAGCAACATGGATATAACTTGAGGGGCTTGTGTTAAGTGAAATAAGTCAGAAAAAGACAGATACTGTATAATTTCATACATATGTTGAATAAGATGAAACAAAATAAATGAACAAACAAAACAAACCCTTAGATTCAGACAACAGAATGGTGGTTACCAGAGGGAAAGGGATAGGGGGTTGTGGATCTGGCACTGGGGGTCTATTGAATGGTGTTTGGTGTGATGGGATACACACATTTGTCGAGATGTGAAATGGTACTCCTGAAATTTATACAGTGCTACAAACTGATGTTACTTCCACCAACAAAATCTCCCTTGATTTGGGTTTAGGCCAATAGCATTACAGTTCTTCCTGTTTTTCAAATTAGAGTGCATGATTAATATTTAGTATCTAATAAATTAAAATCTAAAAATATTTTCTGTAAGAATTGCTATCAAGTTAGGTCTTCCTTGGATTAGTCTGTCATCTTAAGCAGTTAAATATTTTATTCTAAAAGTAGATAACTTTATCACTAGTTAAAACTCCTTCCCCCCCCCCTTTTTTTTGTTTTAGGCCATTGTTCTCTCTGATGTCGTTTTGCCTATTGGAGGTTCCTCCTAGTTTTGTGTCATCTGTAAGTTTGAATAAGCAGGTCCAATGACAGAATCCTTTAATCCAATATTGCAGACTTTCCTAATACTGGAAAATACCCATCAGCCCTGAGTAAGTGCTGAGTAGCAACATTATTTAGTAGTTCTGTCACTGAGGAAACAATCTTTAGAACTCCCAAGCTTGGTTGCTTCCAGTCATTCAGTTAAAAAGGAGAAGTCACTTGTTAATAATTTGGGTGGGTTCTTAAAACGCATATACTTGGCAGACAATACTAACCAGTATGTTTCTGGATGCCTATGACGCCACCTATCTAGGTGGACTGATGAGGAATCAAAGTGCTGGCCTAAAGGCAATATATTCATTCACTGAATAATGGGAACATTAGGAAATGCACATGAGAAATTCTCTACTTGAAGTCTTAGAGGGTTGAAGAAGAGCTGACTGGACCTAATTCTGACAACAAAAGAAATCCTGACCCACCCAAGGGCTCGCAGGCCCAGTCTTCAAGGGCTTCTGTTTTACTTTGTCCTATAAGCCAGTAATTGCACAAGAGACTCTGCAATTGCAAAAGTGCTAAGAAATTCAAGGACTTGGATAATAGGGGAAAGAGGAGGTATTGTCTTTGGGAGGAAACCTAAGTTTCAGACAAAGGAAGCTTTGAATACTGGGCACTATTCTGAGGACAGTGGGCCAGGGACTGAAGGAGGAATTTGTTATACTATATAAGTGTTTTCCTGAGATAATAGAGTTAGTTTGGCTGGTTGACTTTTTCCCCTCAACTGATATACTTTGTTATAAGAGACCAGCTTGAAGCAGTCACCACTTTCAAGTCTAGTTTTAAATATTTGGAATTCCTCAGTATACTGGGGAAGCCAGTTGGGATTGGCTGGGTGGGAGTATGTGGGGAGAATTCATTTCATAATTCCTTGGTGTCTGTTTCATTGATCAGAGACTAAACGTTTTCATAAACCGGAAAACAGGGAAATATTCTTGAGGGTGTAAAGTAGACCACTTTGAGATTTCCTGAAGATTGTCCCTACCTCCCATCTACTTCATTATTTATAGAAGAATAGATGTAGTCTCCTCAGTATGAAAATGGTATCAGTGAGCGCATTGGGAAATGCAACTGAACTCCTAGAAAATAGTTCCAATGACAAATGGACAGGAATTGAGGAAGTGAGTGGAGGGGAGAGATGGAGAAACTGATGGGGGAATATTGCATTCTAATTGGTGTTCTCGTGAGTAAAGCAGAGTCAGAGAGAAAAATGTTGATGACACTTTGTGCTGGAAACTAAAGAGACTTTCTTGAACTACATTTGTTCAAAAAATAATAATATATGGGGGGAAAAGTCACCAAAGCTGAACTAGGTGAAAATCTGTTAGAAATTGTAGCAACTTGAGCTCCCAATATCAGCTTACCTTTCAACTGTAGCACTGAGGATCCTCCTTAGCCTAGGAATTAGAATAGTGTCAAGGACAATCCTCACACTTTCTTGTTTGCAAATTCAGCGTGTATAGATCCTGATTATGTGGGGATGAATAAAAATGAAAATTATCCATGGAAGCAAACTAAAACTATAGAACAAAGAAAATTGAACATCAATGTGAAAACTCAAATGAAGAAAGGGCCTGAGATTCTCATGATATGGCAAGACTGGAGAAACTCTCCAAGTTTAGAACACCTAAAAATGCTAAATGATTTATTTAAATAGTTTGCTGAGTTGGTGGGTAATGTTAAAGAAATCTTCAAAGCATGGGAATAATAGGAAACTTTTGGCCAGCTTTTATCAACAGGGCATAATATGGATCTTCAGTGGCCTAGAGCTTAGCTTCAACTGGGCAGAAAACAGAGCCGATAGAAAATGAGAGGTTAGGTATATATGAGATTCTTGCAAAAAGCCCTAGAATGACTGAAAGGAAAAGTCTTCTGTGGTAAACTAGGAAAAAAAAATCCATGCCACAGCAAAAGTTAGTGAGTTGCTTGCATGCCTTAGTTCTGATTCTGGGTGGAGGAAAATAAGGGAAAAGTCTTCTGTAAGAATTCATAACCCAAACTTACCTTCACATTTATTTGGGATCAAAATTCACAGCAATCATAAGATTTGAAAACCAGTCTTCAAGCTGAACATATATTTTAGAGAGGACTCAGGACTGGCTGTACACCCAGGTTCCTGCAAGAATCAAATGAAAATCAGGTGAAAATATTTTTTAAATTTCAATACTCAAAAACTTCTATAGATAAATTTCTGAGGACTGTGAACGCACACACATACACAAACACACATGTGCACACACAGATCACCATGTGCTATAACTGGAAGACACAAATGAACTGCAGAAACAGAAGAACAATGCTTGAAAATATAGGAATTGTCAAAAATAGAATGTAAACTATGTTTAATAAACATAAAGGGAAAAAAGAGGGCATTTAAAATATTACAAGAGGAAAGGATATTATAAATAGTAACTAAAAAGAAACAAAACCAAAAGTAAACAAATGAAAAATGACTAAAAAGCCTTAAAAGAACCAGATAGAATTTTGAGCTGAGGCTAGAAATTCAATGTGTGGATTAAAGAAGTCAAATAACAGTTTGGATGGATCACCTAAAAAAATTAGTGAATTGAAAGTTGGACTAAAGACTTTACCCCTCACGCAACACAGAGAGCCAAGAAAAAAAAAAAAAGGTACTGGGAATCATGGGAATCATGGGGGTTAGTATGAGAAGGTATGAAATTTTTCTAATCAGAGTTACACAAGAAAAGTGTATAGATAATGGTTATAAGGGGGCAATACAGTCTTGTGTTATTTAACAACAGGAATGTGTTGTGAGAAATGAGTTAGGTGATTTCATCATAGTGAGAAAATCATGGAAGGTAATTACACAAACCTAGATTGTACAGCTTACTACACACTTAGGCTATTAGGTGTATAGCCTATTGGAACCACCATAGGGTATGTGGTCCACCACTAAGTAATGCATGACTGTATTCAAATAGATAATGGGTGAGAATTTTCCCTCATTGATAAAATATACCAATTATTATATTCAGGAAAACTGAGAAGGATAAATTGAAATTCACACATAGAAATATCACAGCAAACTGCAGAACAACAAAGTAAAGATCATAAAAACAAGCAAAAGATGGAAAAAATCCCAATAATCTGCAAAAGAATAACAGACTTACAGTTGACTTTTAAATAGGAGCAATAAAAATCATAGAACAATGGAAAAAATCTTCTAAGTACAAATCTGCAATTGCATACCCAGCACAATTATCTGTCAAAAAATGAGACTAAAATAAAAATACTTTTATTTACACAAAGACTGAGAGTTTAGGACCAAGTGATTCTTATTAAAGGAAATTCTAGAGTGTATTAGAGAATAAGTCAGAAGAAAATAAATAGAAAAAGGAGATCTGAGTTGCAGGAAGAAATGGTGAACAAAGAAAATGATCAATATGGGAAAATACAAATAATCAACTGAGTAAAACAATTATAATGTCCAATCTTGAGGATAAAGAACAAGATAAACCTAAAACAATGGAGAAAAATATAAGAAATTGGGAAAGGGAAGGTTGTGATTAACATTAAGCTCCATGTTCAGGAAGATGTTAAGTTTCTTTGTATAGAACATACGTGCAAAGATTGAACACTACAGTGTCTAAGTATGCATACTTATGTAGAAAAAAGCATACATAAAAATCTGAGAGTGTGATTATCATAGAAGTCAGGATATAATTACTTTTGAGGGAGAGGAGGCTGCAATTGGGTCAGGGCACAAGGAGGACTCCAGGGAGCTGGCAAAGTTCTGTTTTTTGACCTTGGTAGTAGAGGTACAAGGATAATGGCTTTAAAACTATTGCATTAGCCACGTATCTCTTTATATAGTTTCCCGTAGTGTGTGTTTTATTTTATAATAAAATAGCCAAACATTTGAAAGAAATCAGAATAAAATAACTTGTGGAGTATAAAGCTATACCCAGAGGGAAATTTATAGCCTTAAAGGTTTACAATAGACAAGAAGCTAATAATAGTAAATTAGGTTAGAGAGAGAAATAAGTAAACCAAAAAGGTAGAATGAGGGAAATTATAAAAATATGGGCTGAAATTAATGTAAATAAAAATGAAAATAGAAAACTATGAAAGTCTAATTTTAGTCTTTGCAAAAAATTATAAAATTGGAAAATCTCTGGCAAGATTGATGAGAGAAAAGGAGAGATGGTATGTATTAATAATAACATAGATGATAACAGAATATTACAAACATTTTTATGCTAATAGAATTTGAAAATTTTGCTGAGTGGGGAAAATTCCTGAACTCTACTTTGTAAAATTTTATAAAAACTGATCCATGAAAAAATAGAAAATGTGAATGTTCCTATAATCATTTAAGGAATTTCGTATTTAAAGCTTTTCCTAAAAAGAAAACACCATACTCAGACTGTTTTTAAAGAAATTCCACTAAAAATACCATCTATCATCACTTCTACTCAATATATTTCCAGAGGGCCTAATGAGCAAATAAGACAAGAATTACAAATGAAGTAAAGTATTTGGAAGGGGAAAAATGGAACTGTTTTCAGATCATATTGTTTTTAATATAGAGAGCTAAAATAACATAAGGAAAATTATTAAAATCAATAATTTATGAAGATGTCAACAGTAAGGTGAATTGTAACAGTCTATTGTGTATCTATATAATGGCAATATCCAGTTGGAAAATGTATTTACATTGAAATTGAAGGGAGCCCGATTAATGGCACCCTCTTCCCAGCCTGAGTTCTGAACCAGACAAAAGAGTAGGCAGTTAGAAACACTTTTATTACCAATAACATTGGTCTTGGAGAATGTGGCATGTATTTGTGCATAAGAGTGATTCATAGTCTTGAATTCCAGAATTAGACAGCCTTATCCAATGAGTCACTAGCAGCAGAGGAACTCCAAAGGCCTCTCCTATAGGAAAGGGTTGTTTCTGTTACATTTTCTGCATGGCTTAGGGTAATCAAGACCACATGTTTTCATAGACAGAGCAGCTCTCAAGAGGAAGGGAAGAGAAGGAGCTGGGTAAAAAAGCCAAGTTTATCCTTCCAAACCATTAATCAGATTACGCTGCTTCTTCTTCCCAAGGGCCAGTGAGTGGGGGTGGAGACAGGCCAGATTGTTTCACAGGTGAAGTTCCCTCCACATGGAAGAAAATACTGAGTGGAGAAGGAGTTCCTTCTTTGTCCCCAAAAAGAATTTATAAAATCACTTTACCCTCAGTCGCCAGAAGAACATTTCATGAGAGATATAGCAGATCTTTGTAGACAGAAACATCAACATTTATTGAAAGACATTGAAGAAGACCTAAAACAATAGACACATCATGGTCACATCCAGGAAAACCCAACACCGTAAAACCATAAAATCAATATACAGATTTAATGTAATTCTGATAGATTTTTGAAGACTTTTTGGGGAAATTTGATTAGTTATTTCTAGAATTAATATGGCCATAAATAGCCAACGTATGCCCGAATAAAGATACCAAAGTAGGAGAACCTGTCCTACCAGAACAAGTATTATTTCAAACTATGGTAATTAGGGCTGTGTGGTTTGAGTGCAGGCGTAGGAAAATATCTGTTCCGAATGGAACAGAGTAGAATGCCCAGGGACAGACTCATACATATCTGATAAAAAGCCACTGCATGAAAAGTTGGCATTGAAGATCAAGTGGGAAGAGAAACCATTTAACAGGCGACATTGAAACAATTGACTATTCATTGGAACAGACGAGAGAAGGTTTGGACCACATATACACAGATTCTGAATGACTTCAGGCCTTCAAATGAAAAGGGAAAATTCTAAAATTTTTAGGAAAAAAGGTAGAAAAATGTCTGGCTTAGGAAAGAATTTCTTAAACAAGATTTAAAGAGGGCAAACTATAAAATTTAGATCTATAAACTTGACTGCAATATAATTGGAAACTTTTTCCTTCAAAAGAAGTAAAAGTATAAACCACAAATTGTTAGAAAATAGTTGCAATGGATTAACCAGTAAAAATGAGCATCTAGTTTTAACAAATTCCTGTTAATTAATAAGAAGCAGACAAACAACGCATTGAAAAAAATGGGCAAAAGATGTGAACAATTGTTTTACAGAGAAGAAACAGAACTGATTTTATATTTTTAAATATTAAAAGATTTTTAATATCATAAGTCAGTTAGGTAGCATTTCATGTCACCCAGATTTGTAAAATTAACAAGCCTTAATTGCATATAGATAGAAAGATAGAAAGGCATAATTTAATTTGATTTGCATAAAGATAGAAGGCAAAACTGGGCAACTTATTGTTGGGGATACATTAATAATATATTATAAATATATATGTATACACACACACACACATATGCTTAATATAAATGAGAGTAGGGAATGAGTAATAGCAAAGTTAGGACTGTGGTCACCTCAGGGTCAGGGTTAGGGGAAATGCTCCATGGAGTTTCAAAGGAAGTGATGATATTATGTTTTTAAAACAAAGTGGTGAGTTAATTTAATAAACATTCTTTACATAGCACATATAAATCACACACAATGCAATCTCTTTTATTCAAAGAATGAAAGAACATGCTCTGGAAATGACATCTTGACGATTCAGGATAAAATTTCAGCAAGTTACTTGACATACTTGGTGAAATATGCCAGAAGACGTGGTTGCTATAGCAAAGGAATAAAACATTCTAAAGACACAATAGGGTGAGATGTGTTATAAAAAAGAAGAAATAATGGGCCGCAAATGGAGTCATTCATGCTAAGCTCCACCAAGACTTAACACCCAACCCACTGGCAGTTTCAGCCTCTCCCCAAAGTGACATTTAAGACAATCTATCTGAAGTTTCCTGGTCCGCATTAGTGAAATAATCCGCCTTACCTGCCCTGAAGGTAGCTTTGCCTAAAATAATCCTCCTTGTTCCATCCATTTTTTACATTCTAAAAACCTTCCATTTTGTGCATTTCACATTGCCTTTCTGCTTGCTAGGTAGGATGCTGATGGAGTCAAGAATTGTTTGATAAAGCCAATTAAATCCCTACATTTATTGGGGTGTTCTTTAACAGATGAAAAGACTGAAGGCTGAGATACTAAGGTAATGACAGGAAGGCATAAAATAAACTTGGAGTGGGTGAGATAATTAAAAAACTATGGTAAATTAATATGCAATAGTTTAAAGTCCATTTGGAAGCAATAAGGAGATGGTTTTATCATTTGGAAAACTGAATCAACAATGTGAAGAACAAATTTAAGATATTCCAAGAAGACAGAAAAAAGGGACAAAGAAGTGAAACTGATGTGAGGAGATGGAAAGAGTGGGTGGGCTTCCCCTTTCAGTCCCCCAGCTCTTCAGTTCCGGGTTTTGTGCCTCTGCTCTCAGCTCTCAGGGCAGTCTGCGCTCCCCTAATGAAGCACTTAGCACACTCTAGTCTCTTGTCTTTGAGGTTAGTTTCTAATATGCAGGAACTCTATGTTATTCATGACTTAGTGTCTAGGGCATGTCACGGCTTGTTGCATCGTATTTGTGTCCTTCAGTCATTTGTGTCTAGTGGAAAATCCTAGTCAATGTAGTTTAGACCAGAAGTCAACAAACAGTGGCCAAATCCAGCATGCTGCCTGTTTTGTAAATAAAATTTTATTACCATACAGCCACTCCCATTTGTTTATGTATTGTCTGTGGCTGCTTCACGCTACAAGGGCAAAGTTGAGTAGTTCCTAAGAGATCACATGATCTGTAGCGCATAAATATTTACCTTCTGCCCTTTATAGATAAAGTTTGCCAACTCCTGGCTTACACAATAATGCTAATTATTTTCTTAAATATGAAGAATTCCAGAAGTAGTATCATTCCAGGATGGATTGAGCCGTATACAATGATATCATTCAGACCCAGATTCTTGGCTTTCAAAAAGAGCGGAGGAGCAAGAGGGCAAAAGAGTGAAGACACTGGGCTCGCCTCCTCTGCACTTTATAACCAAATTATACATAAATAAAGATGGAAGATGGAAGATGAATGGAAGACTATTGTATGCCTCAAGGACGACACGCCACAGGGGGCAGGAAAACTGCCAGCTAGTTTTGTTTGGAGCATCGGTGCAGCACAATCCAAGAGAGGGAGAGATGCTGTCCCAGGAGCCGCTGGCTGTTATTAGACTGAAGGGCTCGCACCCACATCTGGGACTTTGGAACCTGGGAGTGAGCTGGAGAGGGGGGTACCCTGAGTTGGTGTGCAGGGCGAAGGGGCTAGCTCTGAGAACTCTAGGAATAGGGCTGCAGAGACCTGAGATCAGATGCCAGAGTAGAGGCAGACACTATACTGCCAGATGACAACTAGGCACTGGGGACTGGGGAGTGATGCACTCTGCAGCCCTCAATAGGGCTTGAGGACAGAACTTGATAGCAGGCATGGAGTTTGGGCTAGGTGGTGATTGTTGACTTAGCTTGGGCCACACCTGAACATGAATAACTGGAGCCCAAACTAGTGGGGAGGGCACATTAGTTGACCTGTTTCTGCAGCTTGCAGCTGTGCTGTGTGAAGTATCACCCTCACTCCTCCCTGGGACCAAAGTTGAGATAACAGGAAAACCGTCTAAGCACAAAGCAGGAAGAGAGTTGTCTACAAGGCAAGAACAGAGACTTCAAGAAGAAACCAACGCTATCAACACTTTAATCTTGGGGCAATGGCATACTGCCATCAAGCAGAGTTTAAGGCACCTGGATGTTAGCAACAGGAACAGGCACCCCAAAGCAAGGCTCTGCAGGCGGAAGCAAAGGGGGCAAACCTCGACCATGACTTGATCTCAGCCACAGCCTGCGCCCAGTGCTACAGCTATTGACTGGTGATGGGATCGGTATAGCAGAGCTGGCCCACAGTTGAGGCTGAAGCCAGCACAAGCTTATTCAGGATGCTTTAACTAAGGAACTGGTCCAGAGCAGGAGATCACTGCAGACCCTGCTCTCCCCCGCCCTCCCCCCACCATTGTCACCTCCCAGTACTTACGACACTTAGGATATTTGAACCTTTGATGTTCACTAGCCACAACCTCCTGGTAACCTACTGCCCTGGCTCCTATATCCACCTTCTGCTATCACCAGTGCTCTGGTCATCCAAACAGGTGCTGAGGCATTGGTCTGTGAAGCAATAGATACCTAAGGTTCCTGGGTAAATAGCCTAGGATTATATCCTACAACCTATAAATATAAGACAAATCCGTCAAGTCAAGAAAAGGAAGTTTCTTATCTCGACCCATAAAAACTGAAAAATGAAGAGACAGAGGAATACGGCACAAATGATGGAACAGAGACTCAGATTCTTTCTGTTTTTCTCTCTGCCATAATTAGCATGTTGATTACCTCCTGGTCACAAGATGGCTGGCATAGCACCAGGCAAAAATGTCCAGCGACAAAAAGAGATGTGACTTTTGTGCCCCTTTTAAGAAATTAACACATAGAGTCCAAAATTCCCTCCTACCCCTGCCCTAAGACTTTTTTTCTTTTCTCGTTGGTCTCTATCACTCTTGAAACCTTTCCCTAAACCAATAAGTCACAATGTATATTGTGACACGATGACAGACCTATATAAAGCAGAATTAATTTGAATCATTTGGGGGAAGAACAGATGCTAGAAACAAATTAGAGGCTCTGTAAATATTAAGAAGAAGGAAATGGCTACTGGTTGTACAATGATAATGTGCTGTAACACTCAAATATTTATTAAATGAAATTAATTACAACAAAATATCTGACATTTGAATAATTGATGTTTTCCAGGAGATCAGGAAAAAAAGGAACAGAAGACAAACAAATCTGTAAGAAAAGAAAATAGAACCTTTTCCTGTTCTAATTAAAAAAACTGGTATATGCAAGTCACAAAGGGTTATTGTGCTCCAGGAAGAAAAAAATCAATGAACAGAGTTTCTTGGTTGGATTATTTTGTGACTAAAATTCTGAATTACAGGATAAACAAGAACACCCCAGGTAACAATATGAAAAAAAAATCCAATCCAACATTCTACAAATGAACCAAGATCAAGACGTTTCCATATTATTCTCTTCAACTTTAATTACCAGAAGAGAGTAGTAATGAAATATAGACATCTATAAACACCAAAAAATAGTGACTCAGAGCTTGTTCTCAACTAAGTTACTTTTCATGTGTGAAGGTCAAAGGAAACCATTTTCTGCTGTGAAAGGGCTCAGAAAACATGCCTACCTATGTCTTTTGGAAAAATAATTCCCAAAAATGTACTCTTACTGATTTAAAAGATAAAGACAAATTAAGTGATCAATAATGATGAAGTTATGGCATAAAGACTCTGATATTCATGCTCTGTCAGACACTAGGGCAGCAAGGAGCATGCTAAAATACCTTCACTGCCCAAGGAGGTATGCCATGTCCTCCTTTTTCCAGCCCAAATGAGAATCAGTGTGCAATGAAAAAATGGTGCCATGAACCTAGAACAACGCAAGGCTGGACCCTGACTGTTCAAATCACTGTGGAATCACCCAGGGAGCTTGATTCTTTCTAGAGTTTTTTATTCGTCTTGGGGTGGAACTCAGATATGGGGATATTTTTAAAGCACCTGAAAGTATTAGATTATAAAGCGAAGGCGGAGGAATACTTTTCTAGGGGAGAAAACCTGTAGTAGTTGGCTGGGTTGCCATACATAGTACCACATACAGGCAGCTTAAACAAAAGAAACTTACTGTCTCAGCTCTGGAGAGCAGAAGTCCCAAGATCAAAGTGTTGCAGTGTTGCTTTCTTCTTGAGGTCTGTCTTCTCGTCTTGTTGACGGAGTCCTCTTGTCTTCTCGTAGGAGGTCTCTCCTCTGTGTGTGTCTGTGTCCTAATCTCCTTTTCTTTTCTTTCTTTAAAAGATTTATTTATTTATGCATACAAGCTGGGGTGTATGCCAGAGGTGGCGGCGGGGTGAGAGGATCCACCAGAGACAGAGTGGGGACCAGAACAGGCGGATCTACTGAAGTACACTGCTGAGAGCGGCAGCGGGCAAGACAGGAGAGGTCTGCTGTGCCATGTGGGAAGCTCCCTGGCCGGGGATCCAACTCATGCTGCAGTGGCTGTGGAGAGCTTCATAGTGCTGCGACTTAACCCCTGGCACCACCAGGGAGGCCCCTAATCACCTTTTCTTATAAGGACACCAGTCAAGTTGGATTAGGGCCCATCCCAATGAATGACCTCATTTTAACTCAATCACCTCTTTAAATATACTATCTTCATTCAGAGTCCCATTCTGAGATGTGGAGGTTAGAGATTCAGCATATGAAATGGCGGGGGTGGGGTCAGGGGTGGGGGTGGGGGTGGGTAGGGAAAGTTTCAGCCCATAGTGAAACCTTTGGTTCTTTGATCTCTTATGGAATAGGAGGAACCCTGAAGGGCCATTGAATTCTAGGGGATTTGAGTGGAAGACAGAACTAATAGTGCAGTCTGCCTCTCTCCTGGGGCTCTGAATCTTACTAAGTCCATCCCCCTTGGTCCCTAGGGACACAGTTCGACAACAAGACTGATGAAATTCCTCTGCCTCAGTTTCTATGGTAAGAAGGTCTAGACTCTGGGACTTTTTCTCTCTTTCCTTTTGTCTGGCCCACCCCCTCCTGCTACCTGATGCTCTGGTGAGGCGGGGCAGCCCCACACCTCCTCTCTCGTCCTGCTCTAGACCTTCAAGCCACTGCATTTGAAGGTGTTGGCCTATTGAGAAAAATAATGCAGGAAAGTGGGTGGAAAGGATTGGAGGCTTTTAAAATAAGGTGGTCAGCAAAGGCTTTCGTTCCTTGAGAATGTGGCATTTAGCAAGACTGTGAAGGTGGTGTAGGAGCAAGGAAAACAAAGATCAATCTACAAAGGGAAGCACAATTAAGGGGGAAATTGAGGTCCAATTTTGGTAAAAGGCAGTTATTTTCAGTTCAGACTCCCAAGACAAGAGAATATTTATCCAAGACACCTAAGAGAATGCACGTAGAATCACCACTTCCACTCAAATGGGGACACACATATGTTATTTTTTAAATGCTAGATTCTGGCACTGACCATTTGGTTACATTTCTCTGTGTCCTTGACATAATTCTAGAATGTATTAACAACACAGGTGATTTGTGAGCATTTAGTCAAAGAAAAAGTTACTGGTGCCCATATAGAACCTTATTATATCCTATATGATATGATTTGTGTATGTACAACCCAGATTCTGTGGTCACCTAATTTGAAATTCTACATAGAATATCACTCTAGTTATAGCTCCATTAAGCCCCTTATTAGCACATTAAGAGTTCCACAGTAAATAAACTAGTTTAATTTTTTTAAACTCAAAATTACTCTTAAAAAAACAAACCAAAAACACACCTATTATCTGGCAGAAGGAGTATTCCATAGGGCACACTTGTATATACAGTATGTGAGAAGAAAGGATCAAAGATGGGATTAGAACACCAAGGAATTAGGCCAGGCAGTGGAGGGTTTGGGAGCAAGACTGAACTGGACTAGACTAGAATAAGCAAGAATATCCCTTTGTGGTAACCGTGACCTGCTGGGGGTGCAGAGAGTGGTAAGTGGTGTGGGGGAGCCAGCTTGGCTCACAGGGCCGAGGGTGGGGGGCGGGCAGGCAAGCTCTCCAGTCTCACAGATCCTTGAGGAATGAGTTGTTCCAAGCTAAGTCATTTTCTTTGATGGATTTATTAAACTTGCGGATGGCGGGAATGCTATAGACAAGTACATTTTGCCTTGGCAGAGTTCCTTATAATACTCTTATGGAAAGGATGGCTGGATCTAGGTTAAATGATTGTACAAATGTTGGATGTTTAGTTGGTTACCCAGTGAATCCTAACATGCACTGATTGTTGAGCTGATGATATCAAGGTAGAGGGAAATCTTTTGTTGTCTTCTTAAGGACCATAACCCAGAGCATTGGCAATGACCATAGGCTCTGGGTCCTGACTGCTGGCCACGAATCCTCCTCTGACATTTTAACTGAGTGACCTTGGGAAGTTCCTTAACCTCTCTGTGCCTTGGTTTCTTCATCAGTGAAGTGGGGGATACTAATAAGACTTACATATTAGGGTTGATGGGAAGGTTCAAGGTGTTAACTCATGAGGAGTGTTAAGAACAGAGCTTGGCACACGGTAAACACTCAATAAATACTGCTAACTCTTGTAAATTCTGTCCTATTGTATATGTACTTTTTTTTTTTAATCTTGGACTTGGATTAAGACATAGGAGTCACTTTTCTCCTTGGAGGGCCAGATATGTTGACTGAGTGAAAATTAAGCCTTTACACTGTGAAGGTAAACATTTCCATGGTAAATTTGAAGGTAAAATTTCAAAAATTCAACAAAATCTAGGATGAGGCAAAGGCAACTTCAAAGCCAGTGAATGCAGAAAAAAATAGACCAAGTGGAGAATGTTGTGATCTCATTTTTTTGAAGAACAAAGGATAAGGGAGGTAATGGTTCCAGCATCCTCTGTACTCAGCGGACCACATCCAGAGGATTTGATTCCTATCTGGGACATATTCAGGCAGGAACACGGTCAGTGGGGCTTGAAGGGTGAAGAGCTTGACAACCCCGTTGCGTGCTGGCCAGTTTCAGGAAACTGGGACTATTTAGCCCAAAGAAGGAAGACTTGGAGGAGGCCTGACAACTGTTTTAACATATTTGAATGTCTGCCATGGAAAAGAAGAATTTGATTTATTCTTTGAGGCTTCACAGCGTAGAATGGGTCTGATGGTTTGAGTTACAGAGAAGCCGTTTGGGGTGGAATATGGAGAAGAGTTAGTAAGAGGCCTGGACTGCCCCTTGAGGTGGCAAATTGGTCATGGGAAGGCACCCCCACCCTGGGAGATGACCCTCCAGCCAGGAAGACCTGGTGATGGACGGAATTCCTGTGTGGGGAGGAGTGTCCCCCTGGAATACTCCTGCCGACTCTGAGCCCCACCATTCCGGGAACAGGGACTGTAGATTTAGACACATTTTCTTTGATGAAAAAAATGGCACGAATTTACCTTTGGAGAGAAAGAATGTGGGCACTTGGGACTTGGCCTATTGGTCCTTGGAAAGATGTCACTGCAAAGAGGCCACCACCTAGCTTCACACCCAGCTGCTGACCGATCTGCTGCCTCGATCAACTCGTGGAGAATATGGCTGAGTCAAAGCCATTTTTGGAAAAATAGAATAAGAGAAGTGAAGCAAGTGTGTGTGCTGTAGAAAGGGAGCACTTACTTGGATTTTATTCCTCTTATTTATACACTTTATTTCTCTCCTTGGTCACTTTGAGGCAGTTGGCAGCGGCCCAGTGGAGACAGCTTCTATGGGCTGGGGTGTGAGTTTCCAAGCAGTGTAGGCACAGATGTTTTGGAAATCTAAACAGGCCGCCCGAAGCTGCCTTTTAAAGAGAAGAACTGTTTTCTAGTAACGTGGCAATCCATTTCAATAGAATATTTAAAAGTGTCCTGTGTTTGTATAAAGAACATTTTGAAGCCCCTGGCCTCACTACAACTTCTTGATGGAGATGACCAGATCTTACGTGCTGTTGGTATTCGCGAAACACAGACATCTGGGTCTATAGCAAAGGAAGAATGTTCCTGCTGCCCTTTGTTTTCACCACCGGGGCTTTTCTCCCACCTCTTCTTAAGTCAGGGTGGATTTCATGGGGCTGTGGGGCCTGAGTTCTGAGTGATAATACAGTGAAACAGAAAACAGGGCGCAGGTCTTCAGGATGCTTAAAAACCAAACTGGGGAAGAGTTTCTCCCACATGAAGTGACTGAAGGCTCCTTGTAAGGTAGTTAACAGACTATCTCGACCAAGGAGATGGAGACAAGCCTCACTCATAGCTTTTCCTTAGCAGAACAACTTGCATTGTGTGGCAGCTTCTCAGGACGCACCGCCACAGACGGGTAGTTCCAAAGTCCTCTGCGTAAGCCTGAAAGTGCTGTGGATAACGAAGCTGCTCCTCTTGGCCTCTGTTCTTTAGGAGGCAAATTTAAAAGGAGGATCGTTTTTTTCATATACCTGTTGATCATTTGCATTTCCTCTTTGGAGAAGTGTCTTTTAAGGTCTTCTGCTCATTTTTTGACTGGATTGTTTACTTTGTTTTTGTTGAATCTCGTGAGTTCTTTGTACATCTTTGTGATCACTCCCTTGTCAGATGTATGGAGCGCAAAAATTTTCTCCCAGTCAGTAGGGTGTCTCTTTGTTTTGGTCAATGTTTCTTTTGCTGTACAGAAGCCTTTTAGTTTGATGTAATCCTACTCAGCATTCAAAAAAGACAAGCTGATGTCATTTGCAGCAACATGGATGGAACTAGAGGGGATTATGCTCAGTGAAATGAGTCAGAAGGAGAAAGAAAAATATTGGATGGTGTCACTTGCAGGAGGAATATAGGGGAACCAAATAAGGTATCAGGGAAAACAACAACAACAACCATCAATCAATCAATCAATCACAACAAAGCAAAACAAAAATAAACTGACAAATAAAAACCAGAGACATTCTGCAGAGGAAATGGAGGGAGAGGAACCAAATGAGGACGGGAATAGCACAAAGTACTGTGGTGATGGTGCATGAGTGAATTTGTGGTGAAAATTCTAGGGAGATTACACCTGGGAAAAGAAAGAAAACATTGTACAAAAATGAATAATTATGTAAAGTATGTATAAATTTCAAAAAAAAAAAGAAATAAAGTGAGCTGGTACACAACACACAAATAAAATGAATATCTGAAACCTGAAAAAAAATAAAAGGAGGATCAAGGAGCAATGTGGTGGGAACTTGCTGGCAGCAAAATGTGTGTGTCTTGCACCTGGCTTTGAACTGGAGTAGGAAGTTCAGACAACTGCATTCAGTAACAGGTTAATTCACAAGCATCGCATGAGTGTGAGAGTCCTATTTTGGAGTCTCTACCTTTTAAAGGCGAACATCTGCTAAGTGTGTAGTACTTGATTGCAAGAGAGATCTTCTTCCCATGTAAGAGACAGACTTGGGAACAGAAATCCCAAAATACTAGATATAAAGAATTATCCAAGTTACCCTGACTTTCAGTCACAGGCCAAAAGGAGTTCTCTAGGTCTGCTTTGCTTATTGGGCATTAATAAAGTTTCTTTATAATTTTTTTTTAACTTCTTGTACATGGTGATATAATAAAGGATCAAAAAGCATGGAAAGAAAACACTGGCAGGAAGTGACAAACACAGTTTCATTTAAGGTTGGAAGAATGAAGAATGTGTCTTTTCTCATTCTGGGAACAATTACCCATCTGAAGAGATTATGTCATTATTTGTTTAATCCTCATGAACTTCACTAATGACAGTGTTTTCCACAAAGTGAAAATAATATAAAGGGAGGGAAATTGCATGAAAGACTCATGCTCTTAACCCTGAGGATTTTTGCTGTGTCTCTTGCTTGAAGAACCAGGATTGCAGAAAGGATGCTGGACTTGTTTAGCCAGCAATGTGTTGTTGTAATGTTTTGTTAAAGATAAAGACATTATGCCACCATTTCCCGTCTTTTGTCAGGGCTTTTCCTTCCTGACTTCCATTTCTTCAGATAGTATGAGGGCTGTAGTCCCTGGATTGAGCCTGCTGGTCTGTCTATTCTATTGGAGATGGTCCACTTGAACGCTGAATGTGTGTTAGCATCACACACAAAGTCTCCAATAGGAGCCAAAATTATCTGGTTCCTTCCCTCAGGACATTCCCCCTTAAAGTTAGTGAGCTGAATCTTCTACCTCAAGTTCTTTATTTTGAGCTGTCTGTCCACATAGTGGGAATTCATTTCAATCAAAGTGAAAAGAAGGCTTTGGGTGGACAGTATTTATCTGAGACCCTTTGAATCATCATTGTCTCATTTGTAAAACATATGGAAGGAGTTTAATGGATACAGAGGTTCATTAGAAATGATAAAGGGCTATAAAAAATTCAAGGTGTTACTATCACTCATACCCCTAGAATATTGCACTGGTAAGTTGCTTATCAAACTCATTAGTATGGAGTCATCCTTGACTCCTCCTACTATTTTTGGTTACCTAGATCCAATTTTCTAACTGACCCTGATAATTTGTCCTGTTGAGCCTGCTATTTTTCTTTCCTTTGTCACCTCTTTAGTCCAGGTTCTTATTCCACCACCATAATTCCTACTGATTTCCCCTCTTGCCTTTTCATAGGCAACTGGAAAGAAGGGTCTGTCTTGATGTTTAGACATCTACTGTGTGACTAACTACTGACCCTGCGTTGTGGCTTCCAGTGCCTACCATCAACATTTCTTAGACCTCCTTCTCACCATCTCATTTCTCCTGGTATAATAACACACATTCTTCTCCCTTAAAGAGAAACTGTATTTGTCACTGTAGGAATAACTTGGACTATCTGATTTTTTATTCCTTTAATTCTTTCATTGACTTTTTTTTTTGTGCCAGGCATTGTGCTCTGTGCTGATGAATCAGAGCTCTGTAAGACATAGTCCTTAATCTCTAGGAAGTACTGTGGGGTATGAGAGACCTGGGTTTGAATCTTGACTCTCACATTTACTAGCTGTGTGATGTTGCATAAGGTCTTAAACCTCAGTTTCTCATTTGGTATTGGGAAGAGTAGAGTAGATAATTCGCCTGATAGACCCATATGGGGTCAGTTGGTCCTCTGAAATGTTGGGTGGCTGAAATGTTGGGTGGTATCATTATCATCATCATCATCATCATCATCATCAATAATAAGCCAGGTTAGTAGACTCCTGATTTTTTTCATTGTAACAGATATAGCAGGAAAGAAGGAGCTGCTATGTCCACCTGTGACAGGCAAGAGGACTGTGTTTGAAATGTTAATGATAGGTGCTGGAAGCCACACTGGTGATGCCATGGAACAGTTGAGGTGAATTTGGTGAGAAATACCAGTTTACTCTTATATTGGATCCTGTTGTGTCTGCTGTGTCCATTCCTCTTAATACCTGCCTGAGAACATCAGGTCAACTTATTTCCTTTTCTCTTGCCTTATAGACCTACCTGGACAGCACATTTCTCATCTTATACTTTTAATATTGTTTCTGCTGTAAAATAGCAGATTCTGCCTATAATATACTGTAACTTTATTTTCTAAGGTTTTGTAAACTCTTAGAAGGCAGCCCTCCTATAATGTTATAGAAGTAGGTATTTTATATATTGATACTTAAGCTGAACTTCAGTCATTCCCCACTGATTTCCTTATTAGTTCCAAAGTCAATCCGCAGCCAAAGTACTCCATGGGCTTCATCTTCCCCTATTCTCTAGGGCTGCTTTAGGTAATAAATCTTCTCTTGGTCCTGGGAAAATATAATACTTATTACTTTCTGATGATATTATAAAACATTTCACAAGCCTTGGAACAAAGGATACCTATGTTTGAAGGTCAGCTCTGAATTTGTTGAAGGTATGTTTTGGGGGAGAATAAGTTTCATGGTCAATTTAAGAACCAGTTGCTTCTATAAAACTGGCATTATAAAATGTAAAATTTCCTACAAAGTACTTGGAACATAACACACACACGTATATTTTCATTCCCTTCCCATATTTCTCTGTTGTTCTCACCTCTGGTGAGATGTTATTTTCCTCCCTCCTCCTGCCCCACTTTTAGTGGTGTATCTACATTCTACCTCTGCCATGAAATCTTTGCTTATTATTCATCTCACATGGATTCTTATTCATTCATTCATTACTCATTTAGCACTTTTTTCCATTTAGTCCTTGATTATATGTTGTCCAGATATTGCATGTTTTTGTCACTGTATATTTCTGCTTCTCCTGCTTGTGGACACAGTGGGGTTGTACTTCCTTCCCTTTGGAGGTTAGTCTTGCTGTAACAGGTCAAGCAGCATCGACAAGTGTCATCCTTCCCTGATTTTAACTTCCTCAGCCTGTACTGTTAAAAATTTTGATTTATGTGCTCTTTTCTTCCTGGTGTTATTGCAAAGAGAGAGGTGTTACCTCTTCCCCAAGGGATGAATCAGTGAATTCTATGACTTGGGCTGAATTTTAATCCCTGGCCTCAAAAGAGCCAGGTCACATATGAAACATTTCAAAACATTTTCCATGAACACATCACGTGAAAATGGGTCTTTTCTTTGGCTGCCCTGAGTTGTACAGCACTTTGGTGGGGGTTGAGGACAAACAAGAGCTCTCTGAATTGAGAAGACAGAGAGTCACTACTTGGCATTCCACTAACTTCTCCTTCAGGTAAGATAAAGCAACCTGACTGTTGGCCACACAACTATTCAGAGATGCTCACCTTAGCTCGCCTCACCTGCCCTGCCCTTGGTGTTCAGTGTCTGGTCATAGAGCCTGCACTTTCTCCAAGCAAAGTTCACAATTGAAAGACTTGGGAGGGTGCACTTGCTAGGTTGCTGCTGATGTGGGTCTGAACAGAAACCTGGGGCAAGTGACTTATTTCTTGGGGTTCTGCAGCCTGTGATGAGCTCTGCAGAGGAGCCAGTTGGTACATATTCAATGGCCCTGTGGCCCCAGAGCTATTCCAGCCTCTGAGGAGTTTAGAAAGTTGAAAGCTCAGCAGAGGAAATAATATCACACATTAAATAGTTCTGAACCATAACAAAATAAGTTTTCCTTGGAAACTGTTTTGTTTCTTTAAATCAAAAACAAAACCTCTCCAATGGAAGAAAAATAAGACATAGAGTGCTCCTTTCTGCCCCTTCCCCTTCTCTCTGGGGTGGGGGGGGGGATGAAGCAGGGTCAGACATGAGATTTGTGAAAAACCACTTCATTGACAACCAGATAGTCTCCAGAAGAGCTGTGATGTCATGTCCTGACATCACACACACACACACACACACACACACACACACACGCGCGCACACACACACTTACATACATACACATATACACATACACACATATGTCTATATATCTCATCCTAGAATATGTAAATCACTTTTCTTAGGAGTAATTAATATTTGCTCATTAAAACTCAATAGAGGTAGAGGTACCATTACTGTTCTCTCTTTATAGATGGAGAAACTGAGGCATAAAGTGGCTAAATGACATGCTCAGGATGATACAGCAAATAAAATTTACACCATGACTAGAACCAGATCTGCCTGCTTCTATCACACACACTTTATTTAACCCTCCCAATAGGCCTGATAAGTAGGAATAAATACCCTTGTTTCACTAAATGAGGCAATGGAGACAGACAGGTTAAGTGACGACTTGTTCAAAGACACAGCTCCAGTGGCAGAGCTAGAGCTTGCCCCCAGATTTGTTTCCAGCTCAGGGTTCTGGAGGATGGTCCCATGCTGCTTGCTGGGCAGGACTGACCCACACTATCACATCTAAAAGGTGCTTGAGGATCAACAGGACCCAGCACGGTGCCAGGCGCCTACCCACTCTCTGTGGGTGTTTCTTGAATCACATTTTACTGCCCCTTTACTTCAACGTCCTTGTCAATGAAAATATTGAGGCTCTGAGAGATAAGAGACTTGAGTCTGCACAGCTAGGAAGTGCAGTTAACTCAGACCGAGTATAAGAAGGCTTCTGCAAGCAGGTTGGAATGTGGTTATTGTAACTGAGGTGAAGCAGTGTATCTATTGCCATCAAGAAATGCTACGTTGGGCCTCCCTGGTGGCACAACGGGTTAAGCGCAACACTATGAAGCTATCCAGAGCCACTGCAGCACAAGTTCGATCCCGGGCCAGAGAGATTCCCACGTGGCACAGCAGACCTCTCCTGCCTCATCCACTGCTCCCCTCAGCAGTGTACTTCAGTCAATCTGCCTGTTCTGCTCCCCACTGTCTCTGGTGAATCCTCTCACCACCCCACACTTCTGGCCTCCACCCCAGCTTGTATGCATAAATAAATCTTTAAAAAAAAAGATAGGCTACATTTATGCTGTGCACACGTGTGTGTGTGTGTGTGTGTGTGTGTGTGTGTGTGTGTGTGTGTGAGATATACCAAATCCCAGTGGCTAAAAAGTTCATAAAAGAAAGGTTTCTTTCCTGTTCATGCTTCAAGCCTGTAGCTTGATGGGCACTCAGTTCAACCTCATCTAGAGTGATCAGGTCTCTGTTCTCCTCTGACTCATCATCTCACAAGGCTTTGGGGTCCCCTGCAGGAGGGGAGAGAGCACGGGGAATTGCACACTGGTTTCTGCACTCTCAGCTGTGTCCATTAGAACATGACTCACATCACTCGCACTCAGCACACTTAACTTCTAGGAGACGAGGCAGTGTAATCCTGCCAGTGCCTGGAGCAAGCCGAGAGCTGGTGATGATAATGATGTCTTTTTCAATGACAAATGGAGTTGGACAGTTGTCTCATTGAAATCCACCCGAGACTCTTATTGACTATGTCAATTTCTCTCAATGCTGGTTTCCTTTTCTGTACAATGGGACAATAATAGTAACACGTGGAGAGAGTACTTAGTCCTGGGTCTGACACTATGCAAGTCTTCAATAAATATTAGCTACGGCTATGAGATCACCACCCTTTGGGAAGTAACATGTGTTTTAAATTGTATAAGCTGGGAGAGTGAGAAGGGCAGATAGAAGGGCAATAAGACTGGACATGGATATACTGGTGAGAGGTGAAGAAGCTATTGCAATATTCCAGGTGACAGAATATTCTACAACAGATCCATGGTTGTAGGAGAGGGAGCAGATCTGAGAAAATCAGAAGCAAAACTGGCAGGATGTTTTGTGATTCTGAACTTAAGTTTGCTTGAGTTCTCTCCACGACCTTGGCAATGCACAGCTGGTCACCATGAGGAGGAGTGAGGCATCATGGCCAAGCCCTAGAGGGGAAGGGATTCCTGCAGGGGGAGGGAAGAACAGTGGTTTGGAAGCAGTGGTGGGACCCAGTGCCACTCCTTCTCCATGCTCACCTTTACCTGAGATAAGGGGGGATGGAAGGGGGTGGAGGGAGTGTCCTCAGGAGGTGTCAACTTCAGCTGAGGCCAAGGCCAAAGGGAAGAAGCACGATGGAATGAGGTTTCTGAGGATGCAAAGGGTTGGAGGTTCCTAGGCTGGTAGAACCAGGGATGAATGCACAGCACCATGAATACCTGTCAATGAGCCCATTTGGAGCCAGTCACTCCTGAACTCTAGCGCCCCCTAAGACAGGCTGAAACCTGCAGGCATGAGGTCATGGTGGGCAGTGCCTTGAGCTGGGAGTCTTGTCCACTGTCTCCCTCTGGCCTCAAGATCTGGCACAGGGCACATGGTTGCCTCTGATTTGCTAAGTTGAAAGGGAGTTTTTATTTAGGGAAGAGAAAGTCTGAAAACTTTTCCTGGCCAGATCTGACATTGTCCCATCCCTTCTGCTGGACTGTGGACATTAGCAGTAGGTGTGGCCACCCTCTGAAATTTGGGGAGATTTGCAATTCTTCTGAGCTCCACTTTAGACATGAAGCATCATCTCTTCTGTCACTCTTTGTCTTTGAGAAGGATGGGGATGCCCCCCGCCCCCCGACAGAGCTCACAGAGTGTCTGAGAATAACAACATGGGTGTGAACACACCGGGGCCTCTGCCTGTCACTGTGTTCTCGAACAGCCCTGCCCAGCCCCCATGCACTTGCTGCGGGTCAGGGAGGAGTGGGGATGGAGCGCTCAGCTGAGCATCAGCCTCCTGGGCCGGGCACAAATAACTGGTCCCTCCAGCCAGCACTGGCCTGATTCCTGTTTCTCCCCCGTTGATGCTGCGTGTGGCCTGCCGGAGCCTTGAGCTTCTTTGCTGAGCTCCCTGCACGTATCACTCCTCTAGTCGATGGTGTGTGCCCGGGGCTGAGGTGATCGCCTAAGAACGTTATCAGTCACACCTGGGCTGCTAAGTTACAGTTCAAAACCAAATAAAGACGTTTCTGGATCATTGTGCCATTGGGCAGCTCCCTCTGAGCAGATCACTGAGCATCTACTTGCTTGCTCTCCTCCCCTCCCATTCTATTTGCCTGTTTGAAAAGTTACAATGGTAACTACATGGAACATAAAATGTGCTACCTTAGCCATATAAAGTGCACAGTTTGGCGGCTTTAAGGACACTCATAATCCAGCGCAACAGGAACTATTTGCGTGCCAGGACCTGGTTTTCATCTCTTTCAAATTCCTGCAAAGCTGCCTCAAGCAGCTCCTCTGTCCTCCCAGTGGCTACAAAGTCATGGCCGCAAGGAGTCACCCTGAAATGCCATCTCCTGCTCAGTAGGAAACGCCCCCCTATTAGAGAGGTCTGATGTTCTGGAATCCTTGGCTTTTTTCCTGTTGGTTACGTTTTCTCCTTAGCACTTATTCTGGGGCTCAGTCACTCACAAGTGTGGATCCAGGGATCATTCGAGAATGCGACTTCTCCCCTCTCTTTATGCGAGAGGATAATAACTTCAAAAGAAAAATTTAAAAGAACATAATTTGACATTGCTAGAATTTTGATTTTTAAAATAAAATTGCAGGTTGATAAGCCTAATATCATTCAAAATTTTCTAAGGTCTCTCATTGGAAGGTCAGCCTATGGGCCTGGGTTTGTTTCCTGTTTGTTCAGTTTCTGAGTAGTTCAGCCTAGTGTTATAATAATGTAGAAACAAGAAACGGAGAAGTTGAATGAGTCAGTTTTGGTATTCCCTGGGCTGGCTTTGTCCACAGGTATCACCTCTATTGGTACTGGGAGTTAACCTCTCAGCGAGCAAAGGTCCTTACCTCTTTCCATTGGGCCATAACAAGGGGGTTCACTCTACGAAGAACTGTCTAAGTAGAACCGCCAACCTCCATAGGAACCTATAGCTCAAGAACGGTTGGTGTTGGGACGGGTAACTTCATTTAGAGACTCTACTCAGCTGTTTGTTCAGAAAATCTTGACTGAGCATCTACAGCTCTGCCAAGTTCTGTGGGGGATGCTGGGGTCACCAGGATGAAGCAGGCCAATCCTGCCCAGCAACTGGGGGTCCAGGGGAAGTCTCAGCTCATCGCTGTGTGGACAACCTTGCCAGCCGATGCTGTGGCTTGATGCAGAGGGACTGACAGCCTCTGGCACCACACAGCACATGGCACAAGGTGCTCTGACCTCCCCACCTCTGATCATGGGAAAAGATCTAGACATTTTTGCTTCATTCACCTCTTGACCCCAGTTTTCTACAGTCTGGGGTCCAATTAACTTGGAGCCTGCTCTCCTGCTGTGTCTTCTTTTCAGGCCCAGGCCTGATGTGACACTCAGCTTCTTTCTCTTGATATTCAGGCATTCTCTTGGGGTCATTGTTTTACCCATCTCCTGGATCTTTCTTTTGCCCTCGTAGTGATTCCTGCTTATCTTCTGGGCACCAGCCCCTTCCTGGGAAGTGCTTACTTGTCTCCATAGGCAGAGTCAAGGACTTCCTCTCGAGTACTGGGACTGCTGACCACGTTAGCATCTACTGCATTACTCACCAACTGGATCAAGCCATCTCACAGATGACTTTCTCCTCCCCGCCAATTTACCGTGAGCCCTCAGCGGGAAAATAATCTGTCCTATTCATAGCTCTATCCTCAGTGTCTCTCACATAATAGGAACTTAATAGGTGTTTGCTGAAAGAATAGAGGATTAAATAGGGCCTCCCTGGTTGTGCAACGGGTTAAGTGTGGAGATGTCAGCGGCTGCAGCACTGGTTCGATGCCCTGCTGGGGAGATTGCCACATGGTGCGGCAGACCTCTCTTGCCTCGCCCGCTGCTCCCCTCAGCAGTGTATTTCAGTTGATCTGCTTGTTCTGCTCCTCACTCTGTCTCTGGTGAACCCTCTCACTGCCCCACACCTCTGGCCTCCACCCCAGCTTGTATGCAAAAGTAAAATAAAAATCTTTAAAAAAAATTAGAGGATTAAATAGAAGAAAAATGCTTAGGGTGTTAGTACTTGGGTACAGATTTGTAGTCAGTGTTCAATGATCCTGAAATGAAGGAAAATGAACTTAAAGTTGATATTTCTTACCAACAACATTGAACAAATAAGCATTTGAGTGATATGATCCTTAAGGGATAGTGAAACTATGCAGAGAAAGATATCAGTGAGCTACCTAGTATTTCCTCTTACCACACTCTGTCTCTACCCTCCTTAAATCTCCTCTAGCACCACAGGTTCTCCCTCTTGTACTCCTTCTGTATGCTTTTAAGTATGTTATAAAATAGTCTTTGTTAAACAAAAAAATCATGCAGAAGACTTCCACTTGATGTTCTATCTTTAAGATCTATGATGAAACCACTAAGGGTCAAGATATACCACAGTGTATTTTGATTTCCTCAAGGAATTTGACAACATAGCTCATGAAATCCTTGAAGACAGAATGGAAGGGTGGATTAAGAGTTATTGACAGTCAAGTTTAAAGGCATTGGTTGCACATTGGAATTAATCCAGAGGCAGGTGTTGGTGTAAGCGAAGCCCTTCTCTTCTATAATCTCATCTTCCTTCAAGCACCCTCTTCTGCATTCTGTTCTATCTATGCTGGACTCTTTTCAGCTTCCAGTACTTTCCAGGTTCTTTTGTCCACTATACCTTTTGCATAAGGCCTTTGTCTCTGCTGGGAAACAACTGGTTGGTCCCTCACCCTCCATCTCACCGATGACTTTCTCCTCCCCGCCAAATTTAATCCCTCTATTTAGGTGCTCAGGACCACAAATAATTGTATTTTTAGCACTTACTATGATTGAAATTTCAGTTATCTGTGAATTATCTTTATCCTTCACCAGACTGTAATCCCCAAGCCTGATTTTTCTTACCAGTGTATTCCTAACTTCTGAACAGCCCTAGGCTTGGATGAACAAATCAGTGAATAAGAAGCTAAAGTCCAAGTTAAGCAAATGCAAGAGATGGAAGTCAGTGGGAGGCTTCCTGGGGTCCAAAGTTGACAAAAGCAAGCAAACAACATGGTGAGGTTTAGTGTTCAGACACAATGAGTTTGCCTTGCCTTCCTTGGGCTGAATTACATAAATTGATGTTCCTTTTAAAGGCTCCATGTTGGCTTGATTCTTCCTAGGGCCACAATTCTCTGATAGTTGAGAGGATCCTTCAGTATGTTGGATAACCAGATCAAGATCAGAAAGAACACAAGATCAGATCAAATTCCTAGGCATCTCTTAACAATCCTGAGCTCTGACCTCTAGGGGGAGCTCAAGGCTTCCCCCACCTCTCACAAGGTGAACAAAACAGAAGGGGTAGTAGTCTTAGTGAGAGCAATGATTTAGAGTTGGAGTTGGACTGAGCAGACACTCTTTTATTTGCCCCGTTTCACAGTTTGCTCTTCTTGCCTTTGCCTTTTTTCATTTTCTTTCTCATTGTGTTTGCCATCAGATGGACTTGCTTGAAAGAGTTCACGAAAGTCCTATAAAGATCAGAGATGCAACCCCGAGGTTGCAGGGTTGGGAGATATTATTAGGATTTGGAGGCAAATGCTATAATTACAAGATCAAGCATTTTTCTGGCGCATTCTTGGTGCCTTTCTTCCTTAAGCTTTTGTTGTGGTGGGAGGCAGCTGTTAGAAGATACAGCAAGGACATCAGTGAGTCAGGCACTGTGCGAGGCTCTGGAATACCATGATGAGTTAGGCATAGTTCCTGCCCACAAACACTTTAAGTTTCACCATTTAGTCAGCTGTATTCCTGTATTTAAGCTAAACAACCACTGACAAAAGTGAAAGATGAAAGAACTCTGGTTTAATAATAGTAACAAAGTAAAACAAAGCAAAAACCAAGGAGTTATAATTTACCATAAACTCAAGATGAAAATCTAGAGTGATGTGGCAGCTGAAAATGTCTTTGTTATTTTAGGCTCCATTAATAGAAATATACTATGTGGATCAAAGGAGTTAATATTCCCATTGTAATTAGTGCTGGTCAGCCCACATCTGGAGTATTGCATTTCTTTCCGGACACTATATTTGAAGAAGAACATAGACAAATTAGAGTGTGTCCAGAGAGGACTGACCAGGATGGTGAGGGAGGCTGGAAACCCAACCATATAGGGACGATTGAAGGACCTGGAATGTTTAGACTGAGAAATAAGACTTAAGTGGGGGAAAATAATAGCTATTTTCAAAGATTTATAATATAGAAAATGGCATGGACTAACTCCATGTGTTGTTGCAGAAAATACTTCCCAGGGATGAATACTGGGATATTCATCACAGAATACTGGGAATACTTCCCAGGTATTTAAGTGAATGGGTGTAAATGTTAGGTTTTTAGCTCAACATGAGGAGAAATTTTCTAGCATACAGAATATTCAACAGTGCACTGGGTGGTCTCTTTTGTTATCAGTTCTCTTATCTCTCTTTCTGTTGCTTCTTTTTGGGGGTAAGAACTGGTTTTCACATTCCCTTTTCTCCCCCATCAATCTCAAATCTCTGATTCTTCTTGGTCATCCTAATAGAACAAAGCCCCAGAATTTACTTCTATGTGAGTGAAAGGTAGTGTTAGCAGCATAGTGCTAAGCACTTTACAGAGCTGGTATTGATGACTTAATGCAAAGTATCAAGTAGCTATAATTGTCATTATATTTTACAGACAAAACCCCAAAATTTAGTTAACTTACTCAAAGATACGTCCCTAATGCTATGGACTGAATGGTGTTTTCCCCCATATTCATATGTTGAAGCCCTAATCCTGTATTTGGAAATGGGGCCTCTAAGGAAGCAATTCAAGTTAAATGAGATCAAAAGGCTGGGGCCCTAATCCAATAGGATTAGTGTCTTTCTAAGAGCTCTTTCTCTTCCCATCCCCGCTGTGTCTCCCCACTGCATGAAGACACACTGAGAAGGCAGCCATCTACAAGCCAGTAGGGCAGCCTTCACCAAAATTCAAATTGGCTGGCATCTTGATTTTGGCCTTTCCAATCTTTGAAACTGAGAAAACAAATTTCTGTCATTTAAACTACCCAGTCTATGGTATTTTATTATGGCAGCTTGAGCTACTAATATAGCTAGTAGGTGGGAGAATCAAGATGTGAACCTAGAAATTGTTGCCATAGTCTATTCTGTTAACTACCCTTCTAGACTTGCCTTTCTCCTACCAAAATATAAATTCATTAAAAAACAACACAGAAAAAAACAGATGGATCAGGAGTTTGCACCCAAGTGGGTTAATAAAATTGGATTTCTTTTCTTTTTCTTTTCTTTTCCAGCCAATAAGGGCAAAAATGAATATGTAAGTGTGTGTGGGTATGTTAAGGGCAGTGGTGCTCAGTGTGTTCTCCTGGACCAGGCACTGCTTGCTACCTCAATACAGTGCCCTTGTTAAAAGAAAACAGTCCTCATATCTACCCCATAGTCCATAGTCCATATGTTCTGCATATGTCATCATGCTGAGCCTCTTCATTCAGTGACAGAGGATTCTGATTTAAATGTTGCTATCTTTCTCTTAGACTCCTAATTCCACTGAGATCTGTGTATTCCATTTAAATTGTGTCTTTATTGCCTTATGTATGGTAACGTCTTTTATTGAAAATAAGAAAATCGAAAAGCTATTTCCTTTTATAAAGCTCTATGACTCACCAAAAACACACAAACCACAACCCAATAAAGCCCTGATTAAAGTTTATGTAAAATAAATCTCTCAATGAGTAGAGTTTCACATTTTGTTACCGCAAGTCATCCGGACTCTTTGATGTATGTTGGGCCCTCTTGCTCATAGAACTGTGTCCTATCATCACTTTCCCCAGCCATGAATCTTTTTCCTCTGTGATTTCTCAGTGGAAAAGAAGTCTTGTCTAACAGGACATACAAAGAGAAGGCATCCTGGAACATGTGGAGAAAAATCAGGCTGACCCAAATGAAAGATAAGTCCAGAAGAAAATCAGCAGCAAATGGATAGCTTTCCCAGCTGGAATTCTTGCCTGTGCTAAATCTAGAGCCTGCTGGAATAAGTGAGCAAGACTGACTTAGAGGGAATTTTGCCTACAGTATTCTTTTCTGGCTCTTGCTCTGTGTGGAATCATGTTGTTTAAAAAAATAAACCAACATGTCAAGCAATGTTTGAAACAAAATATTATCCGAGATAAATTTATATTTACTACTTGAAGCTGCAGGTCTATGGAAAAATACCTAGATATAAACCAAAGGGATTCACTGAATTATCTGAATATATGATTTCTGGTATACACATACAATATTGACTGATTTTATTCCTTTCCAGCAACTATTAATTCAGAAAGAATGAACTGGCCATCTGTTCTGATAAACGTTAGGTGGCTTGAATTTATTGCAGTTTTTTCCCCCAGTAAAGCTTCTCTCAGGGCACTTAAAAGCCTCATTTTTTGTGTGTGTTCATGCTACTTTACTCAAAGTAGTGATACAAATTAGAGAGTAATTGCAGCAGTGACTGTTGCAGATGCAGAAAGCCGCCATGAAAGAGAGAAGGGATAGAATTGGTTATTTTTAAATGACATTCTTCAAATATGACAAACTGTCAATAAACTGTATACTGCCCTTTAAGGGAGAGAGCTGCGGTGGAAAGTCCACATATGGCCATCAAGGGGTCTGGTTTGGAGTTTTCAGAGCTTGCAATGACTCCTGACATGGTCTGGGTGTGGAATTCATCTACTTAAAGCTGATGGGAGAGACACTTGGAGACTGGTGGGAGCTACTCATTTTACACACTCCACTGTGACATTTTTCATTTTTACAACTGTAGCCTTGAGTTACATCAAGTGTTATGGAAATTGTCGTAGGTGCCATAGAAGCAGCATCTCTGGGAAATTTCAAGATAGTCCAAAATGTCGAACGAATGAGGGCGAACTTTTTATCCTTCTGTTATCAAGACAAAGAAATTGAGGGTCCAAGAAGACAGGATGTTCGCTCAGATTTAGGGAAAGACTTTGCATCGGGCCTCCCGTGCGGGGCTCTGCTTTCCACGAGCAGGACCAAGCCTGGCACCGAGTCGCACATGCCTTTCCCTTTTTCTGCCTTGTTGCCAAACACACCTTCGAGGGCTGACTCATTCAGCCCTGCCCCTGCCGCTGGCTTTTCTTTGGGATGAGTTTCTACCTCCGTGAGACTTGGGTGTAGACTCCATCACATTCTTCCTAGTATTCTATTAGTCAGTTTTGCTCTTTGCTGGCTTCTCCTCACTAAGGGAGGCCAGCAGGGCTGACCCCGTGGGATACTGGCCCAGGAGTCTAAAGCAGAGGTTGGATTCCCGGTGGCTGGTGCTTGAGTCAGGACCAATGTATCCAAGGCCTAGAGAGGCTCTGAGAACCAAACGGATGAGTCTGGTCAGAGATCCTAAGTGAGAACTGAGGTCAGGGCCACGGGGAGCCCCTGTGTGGTCTATGACCTCACTACGCAACGTGTGGTCCTGCGGCCAGCATTAGGAGCATCACCTGATGCTTTGCTAGAAATGCAGGATCTCACCTGCCCCCCACCCCCCTGCTGAATCAGGTATACAGGTGATGTGAGTGGATGTGAATGTTCGAGAAGCATTTCCCTGGAGAACTCGAACAGGATGAGGATTAGGGACGCAGGGCTGAGTCTGGAACTTAGTAGGCATGAGGTGGGCGTGAGAAAGGTCAGGAATAAGCGGGTGGAAGCCAAGGATGGGGGGTCAGAGTGGTTTCTGCCAGTACCAGGGGCTGTTGGGGCCTGGATCCATGGGCTACGGGTGTGTGGTGTGTGGGTTTTCTAAGACTGAAAGCTGAAAGACTTGCAGCCTCCTATTCAGCCTCCAAATCAGGTGGAAGGGGCTGAGGACAAGGGGTCAATCTCATCCTCTGCACAGGTCCTGTTGGGGGCTCTGTGAACTGAAAAAGCCCCCCACCCCCAGCCTCTCCTGTCAGTCACGCAGCTTGGGGTGATGAAAGTGGAGCCTAGCCCCTGAGTCTGCATTATCCTCAGGAGTCTCCTGCTAAGATAAAGACATTTGGTTTTTTCTTCAGCAAAAGCCACCTTGCTGGATCAGAGGGGTCCAGCTCGTAGCCCCCGAGAATCCAGGCACGGTCCCAGAAGCTCCCACCTGGGTGTTGACCCCACCCATGTGCCTTTTCTCCAAAAAGGAAAAAGTGAATTCTTGCTATTACAGCTGAAAAGACAGGCTTTGGATGCCAAGTCCAGAGCTTTCTGCTGTGACCTTGGAGAGTCACAACTGCCGCCCTCTTCAGAGCCCCGGGACTGAGCTCTGCCTGCAGCCACTTCTCCTGGCAAGAGTTAAGGCGAAGGTGCCTCTGGAAGAACCCGA
Source organism: Scalopus aquaticus (assembly GCA_004024925.1). Taxonomy (NCBI): domain Eukaryota; kingdom Metazoa; phylum Chordata; class Mammalia; order Eulipotyphla; family Talpidae; genus Scalopus; species Scalopus aquaticus. Next base: position 48,405 of record PVIJ01011416.1, read on the forward strand.
GGCCTGAGCGCCAGCTCGGAGGATTGCTATTGCAATCAGAAGGCGGCCCGAGTCAGAGTTCCAAAGCACTTTGAAGGGACGCCAGCTCAGACACATGGTTCCAATTACCATACACAATCTTGAGACAGTGCGCAAGTTGCACTTTCATTATGTTGAAGTGAAAGGAATGGCGAGGAATGGTGAGGGTGAGATAAAGGGGGAGGGGCCGCCGCCTGAGCCACACTGAACGGTGACACCCCATCTTTGCCCGAGTGGAGCTGGCCTCCAACCCAAGTCCATCCCTGGAGCCCGGTGCATGCCCGCTCAGGACCTGTCTTTTGCCTGCTTATTTTGGGGGTCAAGAAAGCCCCGCTGACAAACTAAAGAAGGCCCATCCTCAGAAGCTCTTTGACCAGCTCTGGCATCTGGTATGAAGACAGATTTTTGTGTGTGTGTCCACCCATTAGGGTTCACCGTGATTCTTTGAATTTCCCCAAGGTCTGCATTTATAGGTGCAGCTAACTTGTGGTCAGTTTGTAGCCAGAGACCAGATGAGGTGAGAGAATACAGGCAGCTCCTCTATCTCACCCAGGGCTGGACAACCTCTTGGTTGGATTTTGCCTTGTTTGTAAGTCTGGAAGGGGTCCCAGCACAATCACAACTCAACTTCTTTTTCCAAATATTGTTGGGAAGCTGTTTCCTTCGATAAGTCTTCCCTAGTTTACTTCTTCCCCCACCATGGTGTCTTATCTCTTAACATCATTCAGAAAGTTTATTTGCACTGATTGGTCTGTTGCTCTGTTTTCAGTCAGTGTGTGGGTGCATGTGAGTGTTGAATGTACACTTCTTGGCTGCTGCTTGGCTCTCAGGGGCAAAGATTTGTATATTGGTTTGTATGTGGGAACATGTGTCTATATAACTGTGTGTCTTTTCCTATGTTTTATATACAGTAATTTGCTATGTGCCAAGCACTGGATGAAGTGCTCAGCAGTTCAACAGAGCAGATTTTATTATTATCACCCACATTTTCCATCTATGGAAACTGACAGGCCGAGAGACGGGAACTTGCCAGTGTGGCTCCGTCAAGCTAGAGCCACGGCCAGCCTTTACCCGGGCGATTTGATCCCACTTTTCCCTGTGGCACCAGCCTCTAAGGTCCATCTGGTGACAGCTAGACTGTGGCCTCAGGAAGGAGATAGTTTTCAACTCAGACCATGAGCCCACTTATTGCTGATGCAGGGTAGGTATAGATGGGTGGGGGAGGGTGGCAGTGGAGGAAAAGGTGGGAACTCAATTCTTCCTTACCACCCTAAGACCTGAACTGAGCTCCTGACACACGCAAGGGTGAGTCCAGGTGCTTAGGACACATCCTTGATTTTAAGGAGCAGCCCTGGCTTGGAAGGATTGTGCTGGGTGGGGTGGGGGGCTGCCTTACCTAGTCTTGGCCTTGGGCCCTCTGATCTCTCTCCATGAACCCAGGTGAATCTGGAGAGGGCCAAGCTTTTCCATGGCAGCCCAAGTGAATTGGAGCAAAACAGAGCCACGTGCTGGACACGTGGAAACTTCCAGAGCTAATAATGATTTATAAACTTGCCAAGGGCCGGGGGAGTAAACACACCCCAGAGAACCTGGAGCACTTCTCTGGCAGAGATATGTGCAAACGGAAAGTACAGCCTTCTGGCACTTTCCTTAAGGTGCTCCTAGTTTTGGAACCCAGAGCGTGTTGAGAGTGAGTCCACATAAACCACTTAGCACTGTGATGGCGCGTGGCAAGTGCTGACGATGTCTGTGTGTATTAGAACGGCTTGTTCCCCCAGAATCAACTGAGACAGCTATAAAACTGTCGGTATGCCAACCTCCGTGCCTGTGAAAAGCTCTCCCACCTTGTTCTAACATCCTTTCAAGGTTTCTCAATCTGGAACTCTACTTTTTAAACAAAAATTTCCACTTCCAAAGTGCCAAGCACTTAAGTATCTGTGTGTATAGGGTATAATATTTCTTAGTCCTTTGAGAAAAGATTTATTGCCCTCACTACACAGCTGAATCGAAATTCAGAGAGGTGAAGCAACTTGCCTAAGGTCACACAGCCTAAGTAGAAGTACTTGCTTATCACTAGACTCCAGAGCCATGGGCCTGACCTCTGCATGCCCCTGAAGCCGAGGCCGAGTTAAGCAGAAGCTGACGCTCACCTGCGGCTCTTGCTCTTACTTTCCAGCCTGTGCGCCGCATCTACAGCCCAGGATGCCTCCTGGCTCAACTTTCCCTTACCTGATCTGTCCATCTGCCAGCAAAGGGTGGGCACAGCGTGGTTGTTAGTTTAGGATGGATTCCCTGCCTCACTCTTGCTGAGGATTTGCCCGTTTACTTTCGAATACTTGGTTTTGCTTCATACTCGTAAGTCTGGGACGTCGGAGTGATTATTTTCATTTCACAACTGCAAGAACTGAGGTCAAAGAGGCACTGTGACTTGCCAAGTTTGCACAGTTAGGAATGGGGGAGCGGGGTCTAGCGTCTCGAGCCTGTGTTTCTGCCATCACACCACACTGGCTGCTTCCTCAGCCAGGGAGCTGGGGCCATTTGTTCCTTTCCGGCCTGCAGAGCAAAGGCTCTGAGGTCACAGGGCAGTGTGGCCCCTGTGACCTGGGTGCCCACGCCTCCATTCTGCTGTGCTTCCCCGAGGAGCTGGTCCTTTCCCTCGTGGAACAGAAAGCTAGGGGTCCGGTCTGCTGCGCCGAGGCCTTGTGGCACAAGCACGGGGGCTGCTGCGCAGACAGTGCTGAGACCCTCGGGAGGGACATTTGTGTATCTCATGGAATCAGCATCATCAGCCTTGTCTGTCCCTGGACATCTATATCCCCACTGTCTGGCGGAGAAGCAGACCCGAGGGAGGCTGGGCTCTGGGAGGGCTGCGGGGGCACACCTGGATTATAAACTAGAGTTGGGCACGTCGCCGTCTTGCTGAGCCAGTTTTGCCTCAAGCTTAGGCGGCCCGAGCTTCGCTAGAAGGGCTGGACTGCGTCAGGCTGGAGAACAGGGTCTGCGCTCATTTTCTTTGGCATGCTAGAGGGCCTCCCTCTGGGGAGGGCGGCTGCTGAGGGGGCAGGGATCTGCTCTGACCCTCTGGATTTCTGGGGAGCCAGGCTGGAACGCCTCAGTGAGACAAGAGGGGGCGGCCCTTGTGGACCGTGCAGCTGGCTGTCTCTCCCAAATACATATGGCCGGTGGTCGTGAGCTGTGTTTACCCCGTACACGGGGGTCTTGGGCCCTGGTGAACCCGGTTGACCTCTTGAGGGGCAGGCCTGGTGGGTCTGGAAGCCAGAGCTCCCCGTGTGGGAGGCAGAGTCCCGGCTGCAGGGACCGTCAGGCCCGGGGGTTTGGACTCTGCTCAGCTGAACTGCTCTCCCCAGGCATGTGTGGACACATTGGCTCCCAGGCTGCACCGGGGTCTCGGCCCAGAGGGAATGTTGCCTCAGGCAAGGCTGCAGTGCCTCTGGGGCGAGGGAGAGCTCGCTCACTCCGCCCTCAGCCTCCATCCTTCCCTGGGCGCTGGTCTGGGAGCTGGTGCCCCAGAGGAGACACGGCGCAGGAGACAGTTGCGATGCCCCAGCAGGGAGCTGGTGCAGGGAGCTCAGCCTCCCCATGCTGGTGCGGTCGCCCCGTCTGCTGGCTTCCCGAATGCCTCACTCACTCATCAGCCCTCTCACTGCCTCCGGGCCCAGCAGGCCTTTCCTAGAAGAAAGGACCCCCTGGAACTGTTGAGGAGGGGCAGGAGGCCACTGGTACCTAAGCCCACAAAAGCCACAGACACAGGTCATAGGAAGGCTCCCTCCCTGAAGTCTTTATCTGACCAAGTATCTCAGCACAGAATGTTCCGGTTGGTGTTTCTTGAACATAACTCTTCCAATTGCAGTAGCTCTGATAGGAAAAACAGGGCACATTTCATCATGCTATTACCCTAATCAAATGTCTCTCGAGCCAGAGCTTGCTCCGTTTCTAATTTGCCCTATTTGGGTTGACTTGGGAGTGGGGTGGGACAATGAGCGTTACAGAGGAATGAAGATGACTGTTGGGTTTTGTTTTTTTTTTTAAACAGAGGGACCATTTGGGCCTGTTCTCTTAAAAACCAGAGTAGGCATTTCATCCTGGGGGAAAGGAGATGGGTAAGAAAGAAAAATTCCTATTTCAATCTAAGTGCTGTGCCTGGGGGATAAAGGTGCTTTCAGGGAAAACACACACACACATACACACTCCAAAAGTTTCGGGGGCAGGCTGGGGGTCTGTCACCTCCATCTCTCTTACGACTTCTTGAAATAGTCAATGTTGAGAAGTACAAACTTCCTGCCCCAAGCCAAAGAGGAAACTACCCAAGGCCTGGTGGGCCTGCGCGGGAGGCGGGAGTTGGGCTGGGTTTCTGGGAGGCAGGGGATGCTGATGAAAGTGACTGACGGGCCTTCCTGAACCTTCTCTTTCCTGCCTCCCTATACCCTCTGTGCTCCTCTCTCGGCCTGGCTTTCCTTTGGGGGGAGCAGAAAGCCTTCGTTCCCTGTGACTTGCCCCACCTCTGCCTGTGCCTTCCCGACCTACTGGTGTGGTGTCACCCCATTTATCTGTCTTTTCTCTCCCTGCCATCTTCCCGGCAGGCCCCGTGTCCTGGTCACATTTGATCTCTGTGGAAATCACCTAATTAGGAGAGAAAACGTTTTCAAATGGTCTTTCCAGGCAGGGCAGGTATCTGGCTACCCTGAGCACAGGCTGGTGTTGGCAGCAAGTTGCTCAGGGCCATCATGGTGGAAGAGTGTGTGGTAGGCACTAAGGTTTTCTGGGGCGATGAAGTCTTGTTGCAGGAAGCCACTGGGGATAGAGGGAGGAACGGCCGTCAGAACTGGGACACTCTCAACATGAAACCAGATCTACCATGCCTCAAGCAATTGCTTTGTTACAGTTCTTCCCGCAGATTTTCAGCAAAAAGTGTATCTCCCCCCCAAAATGAGCCAGCCTCACAGTTCTTTGGCACACATGTCCTTTGCTCTAGAGAGTGATCCCTCCGATCCCAGTGGGACCTCTGAGTGGGGGGACAATGGGGAACCTGGAGTGAGCACATCCCCAGGTGAAGCAATCAAGGCTCCGGGATCCAGGCTGGGGCAGATAATCCAAGGATTAGAAAGTGCTGGCTCTGGAACGCGGTGTGCAGTTGGAATCCAGCAGACTTCCCTCCCAGCTCATGCCCAGCTTAGGCTAATATCGGAAATCACTCAGTTTTCCTGGAATTGCAGAGCTGGTTGGGCAGTGGTGGGGTGCCAGGTGGGCCTGGGAACAGCTCACCCTGCAGCACCCCAACACTTGCAGGGGGTCAGGCTGGGAAAAATGACCAGAGCACCAGCACAGGGGATGCTTCCAAAAATTTAATAAATAATGATTTTTAAAACTGTATAAACTATAAATTACCATGCAGTCATTATAATTTAAAATAATTTACAGGCTGAGGTAGGGAGGGGCCCAGGAGTGTGGAGGGGCGGGGAGGGGCTGGCGTGGCAGTCAGGCTCTCCTCCCCGTCTTGCGGCTGAGCACACACACGCAGGCCGTGTCGATCCGGATGAACCTCCAGGCGGCCTGCTTGCCTTCCATGGTGAGCGCCTTGACGAAGGTGTGAGTCGTGGTGCAGTACGAGTTCCAGTGCTTGGCGTCGATGCCCCGGCACCCGCTGTCCACGGGATTGGGGTCCCGGCACTTGGTCTCAAAAAAGTACTGTTTGAATACGCTGTTGTTGATGTTCACCTCCCCCAACACCATCACCTCCTTGCCCTTGATGTCCGTGGCGGTGGTCTTGTCCCCCACCCACACGCTGACGCTGTCGCACACCGAGAACTCCCCGCGGTGGAAGATGGGGTGGGACGACGACGGCAACGGCGCCGATCGCCTGCTCCTGTGAGTCCTGTTGAAGGAGGCGGCATCGCCAGCCTCAAAGTCCAGGTGCTGAGGGTCGGCGGCCACCGGGGGCGCCTGGGTGCTGAACAGCACGCGGGGGGAACGCAGTCGCCGCTTTTTGAAAAGTTTGGGGTCCACAGTGATGTTGCGGGTCTGCCCGGCCACCCTGGCCGTGGCCACTATCGCCGTGGCCGGGGCGCTGCGCACTTTGCGGAGGGTGATGTCGAGGCAATGCTGAAGTTTAGCCCAGCGGGCTTGGTAGCTGGCGCGTCCTGCTGGGACATGGCGCTCCGCGCGCGGTTCTGCCTGTGTGCCGATCAGAAGAGCTGTGATCAGAGTGTAGAACAACATGGACATTACGCTGAGCACCTGCGGGGACAGAAACGGGGTTAGTCCGCGGCGCCAAGTGTCCTGCAGGGCAGCGGGCCCTGGAAGCGACCTCCTGAGACGATCACAAAGAGGTTTCGCCGGGTGGGCTGTGCCCAAGAGGGCTCAGGACTTATCACCCAGATGG
>PVIJ01011417.1:0-54803 GCA_004024925.1 Scalopus aquaticus
AAAAAAAAAAAAAAAAAAAAAACCTGTCACCAATGATACCTCTAGGGCACCATCAACCATTCCAACTTACAGGTTTGATAGAAATCACAGGAGAGGAGAGAGAGAAAGGATAAAAAGCATATTTGAGGATATAATCGTCTCAAACTTATCAAATTTGAAGAAACATATTAAGCGATCCATCCAAGAAGCACAATGAATTCCAAGAAGAATACACCAAGTTAATCCATGTCTAAATACATCATTATCTAAGAAATTGAAAGCAAAGACAGAATCTTGAAAGTAGCAAGAGGGAAGGAGTCATACATACATCCAAGGGATAATCAGTGAAGTTAATAGTATAATATCTCATCAGAAGCTAGAGAAATATGAGGTGTGTATTCAAATGCTAAAAGGAGAAAACAAAAATGCTATATCCAACAAAACTATTTTTCAAAAAAAATGAAGAAATGTAAACATTCTCAGTTACAAACTGGAACACTTATCACTAGCAGACCTTCCATATAAAAAATCCTTAAGGGAGGCCTTCAGACTAAAATGAAAAAAGACTAAAAAGTTATTCAATTCCACATGAAGAAACATAGCATACCAATAAAGGTATCTAAATGGGTGAATATAAAACTCAGTACAAATTATTATAGCACTTTTTTTCTCCTTTCTTATTTAAAAGACTCCTGCATAAAACAATACTGTAAATCTTTGTTGATAGGCTTAAAATGTATAAATACCAAATTTATGACAGTATCAATACAAAGATGGGAACAGATCTATATAAAGCAAATTTTTACACACCATAAAGCTAAATTCACATTGATAAAAACTAAACTGCATAAATTATGATGTCAATTATATATCCCAAAGCAGCCACTAAAAAATTAACTCAAAATATTTAATAAAATGACAAGGTACAAAAATTACAGTGACATACAATGATAGATTAGAAGATATCTATTTAACACAAAATAAGGCGATAATGAAGATATTTTTTAAAAATGACACAAATTACAAATGGCAAAGGCAGAAATGAGTCCTTCTTCATCTGTTATTACCTTAAATGTAATGGGTTAAACTCTCCAATCAATGTCAGAATATATTTTAAAATAATTCAAATAAATATTATGTTTTAAGCATCTCATTTTATGGGTACCAGAAGGAAAGGGTGTGTGTAGATGGGTAAAGTATGTAAAAGATACAATTATATGCTGCAGACTGTTGGACTTTTAGTGATGGAATTAATACAGTATATTCTGGTACTGATTTTTAAATATGCATACCTATAACTTAAATGTTATAAAGCAATACTATTATAAAAAATTAACTATAGATTCTTCGACAATAATGGGAGAAGACTTTAAATACAACTTTCAATAATTGATTGAGTAACCAGATATAAGAACAATGAAAAAATATCTTTAACAGTACTTTAAATCAAATTGTCCTAATAAACACCTATAGAAGACGGCACCCAATGACATCAAGATATATATTCTTCTCAAGTGCACATGGAATAAAATCCAAGCTAGACTTTATTTTATAAACAAGTCTAAATAAATTTAGAAGGGTTGACATCATATGAAGTAAGTCTCTAACCATAATGAAATGAAATATCAAAAATGGTAGGAAATTATATAAACTAAAGAATATATTTAACAGATTATTTAAACAGCATATTCCAAAATAATCAATGAATCAAAGAAAATGTGACAAAGAAAATTAGAAAATACTATGAGATAAATGAAAACAAAATAACAATTTTATATTTATTTATTTATATGATTGAAGGGAAAGCCAGAGAAAAATTTACAGCTGTAAATGATTTTTAAAAAAGATCTAAAAATCAATAACTTAATTTTCAGTTTAAGAAGCTATAAAAGGAAGAGCAAATTAAAAACCAAATCAAAAGGAAAGAAAACTAAAAGAAAAAAGAGTATAAATTGTTCAAACAGATGAAAACAATGAGAAAATTAATGAAAAATAAAGTCTACTGAGAAAATATTAGGTACATTGAGCAAGAAAAAAAGAAAGATGAAAACTAAAATCAGGATTGAAAGAGTTTACATTACTACAAACTTCATATAAATCAAAGTAATTGTATGGGACTCATATGAATTGTTATATGCCAACAAATGAGATCACCTAGATGAAATGTGAATAATCCAAGGAAGACTCAAACAACTGAAACTGAAAAAAAGAAACAGAAAATCTAAATAAACTTTAACAAGTAAAATGATTAATATTTTAAAAACCTAAAAACAAAACTTGCCACAAAGAAAATTCCAAGAGAAGAAATCTTCACTGGTGAATGCTACCAAACATTTAAAGAAGAACTAATATCATTCTAAAATATCTAAAAGGAAATGCTTCCTAACTCATGAGGCGTCCTAACACATAAGGCCCTGACAATCAAAGATATCCAAGAAATGAGACCTAAAGAGCAATTATTGGGCCTCCCTGGTGGCGCAGCTGTTAAGCACTGCGCTGTGGAGCTGTCGGCAGTGGCGACACAGGTTCAACACCCGGCCAGGGAGATTCCCACATGGTGCGGCAGACCTCTCCTGCCTCGCCCGATGCTCCCCTCAGCAGTGTATTTCTGATCTGCCTGTTCTGCTCCCCACTCTGTCTCTGGTGAACCCTCTCGCTGTCTCCACCTCTGGCCTGTACCCCAGCTTGTATGTTTAAATAAATTAATCTTAAAAAAAAATAAGTAAAAATCTAAAAAAAAACAAAGAGCAATTATTAAATAGACGTGTAAAAATCCTCAACAAAATCTAAATGCAGCAACCCATAAATAGGATTATATACCATGACCAAGATCCACCATGTGTTCAATATTTTTCTAGGAAGACTAAAGTGAACCTAGAGACCGCACCCTTGAAACTGCAACCAACCATCTGGCATTCTCCTCAAATGCACTGCCCTACTCAGGGCTCTGCTTTCACCAAACCCACAAGCATACTCAGTCCCTCCCCACGCTCTGCTCTCATCCTTTTCTAATGTAGATAGAATTCAAGGCATCCAGAAGATGATCACGTTGGCTCACCTGGTGTTGCTCCTGTAACTCTGCTCTTCTGCTAGGAATTAGTCTCTGCTAGGTCACTGAGCCCTAAGATTCTAGAAGGCTGATATCTGGCCTTGTATACCCTCACCTGGTGGGAGACCAATTTCCTGTCTCTAAATTCTCATACTTCTGCTGGGGCCTTCTTGAGTAGTTTTAAAAATTGCCTTGATAATGACCACTTGGTAGGCTCATTTTAGCAACCCAAAATCTCAGTGTCCTGTAAATCCACCTACCCGTTGGGACAGCTTCTTGACCTCTTTGACACCAGCAGTCTCTAGATCATTGCCTGCCTCAACCTTTACTCCTGGGAACCAAGTTGGGTTCATTAGCCTCAGGTTCCAGCGTCATCTCTATCAGAGCTTCTCTGTTAATAAGACTTGCATTTCTCCAATACAGAAGGCAGGTAACTGCAAATAATGCGGGAGATTCAGAAAAAAAAGGGAACAAGGGGAGCCTCCCTGGTGGTGCAGCGGGTAAGTGCCGCGCTGTGGCGCTGTCGGCAGGGGCAACATGAATCCCAGTTCATCTCGAGTTTGACGCTGGCTGGGGAGATTCCCACATGGTGCGGCAGACCTCTCCTGCCTCGCCCACTGCTCCCCTCAGCAGTGTATTTCCGTCGATCTGCCTGTTCTGCTCCCTGCTCTGTCTCTGGTGAACCCTCTCGCCACCCCACGCCTCTGGCCTGTACCCCAGCCTATATGCAAAAATAAATAAATCTTAAAAAAAAAAAAAGGGAACAAGGCACAAGGCACATTTTGATAATGATATTAGGAATTTTAAAAAAGGACTTTAAAATTCTAAAGTAGCTCTCATTTAATTAGAGATTCAGTAAATGGTTTATAAAGGAAGTGACATTTGATCTTGGTTTTGTTTCATGCAAAGGTGAATCCAGATTTCCAGAGGCCTGAAACCTAAAGAAATGACAGAAGAAACTCTTACAAACTCACAACACAAAATTAATATTTATTAAATAATTACATCCAAAGAGAAAGAAAAAGAAATCACAACAAACTTTACATAATCTAAGAACCAAAATATCATAGCATTCTCAAAAATAACAATTTTCATATTAAATTATTACCTGACATTCCTATGTAGCATACTTTTCTCACATACTCTTTAATCACTTTCCTATGACACTAATTTTGTAATATTTTTCTAGAGAAAATAAAGATATTTTAATCTTTCATTGATTTTGTTGCTCAAAAGTTTTTTTCAGTTACATTGTAGAAGAAAGGTCCCTTTGATTTCATAACTCATTATACTTAATATCACATAAATTCTTAATACTACTATCAAATACTGGGAAATATTTGCCAAGTTATTTTATTATTAAAAACCTACTCACCATTTGTAATACTGCAACAAAAGTGTGTCTTAAAAACAGAAAGTATCTGATAAATTCTACTTTTTGTTAGTGCATTAAAAGAAATATATACATAAGTGTGTGTTTGTGTTGAGATATTTTCATATGCCATTACTATTAATTTTATATTTGAATGAGAGAGCCTCTGCAGAACAAAATTATTACTATAATTGTATATAGATGATTAAAAGAACTTTCCACACACTAAGTTCTGGGTCTAGGAACTATAAAACAGTCATCTTGAATGTATGCCCTCCGACCCTGCCCTATATTTTATTATCATTGAGTAGCCCCAGAGGAAAGAAGAAATATTTCTGTAACTTATTCCTATACTGTGTCAGCTTTAAATAATTATACATAAACATGCCCACTTGCAATGACTATACATGAACTGACTGTAAGCCACACAATTATCCCACCATATCCAAACTATATTCTCAATTCAGTTTCTCCTTAACACAATTCCAAAAACGTCTGTATTCATTCCAAGAATGAATGAATACAAGAGAAAAAAAGCGAAGGTTAATTCAGGGTGGTTAGAGACAGTAAGATATCTTACGTTCGTAAACTTTACAAAATCATATGCTCACTGAATGTAATGCTAAGATCCTCCCAGGGACCCAAGGAAGAGAACTCCTTACATTAGCTTCATTAGCTTCACAGTAAATACATCCCTGTCTTCAAGGCATTCCAGGCAGAAGAAATTAGCAATTTCACCCTGAACCTTTAATTGAGTCTACTGTCCCATATAGTAAATAAATGTTTATGTATCTTTACCTAATAGCTTGTTCACTAATAGAGGCATAAATTCAGAACTAGGAGGCTGACAGTCCCACAATATTCATGAGAACAATTCTAAGAATCAAACTTTAGAAGATCATTTGTAAAACTGAAGGACGTGCAGAGGATGGTGGCTAGAAAGACATGAACACTCAAAAGAATAGTTATTAGAACTTGGGTATTTAGCATATTAAAGAGATGATTTAGGGAGGAAAAACACATTTTTAAAATGTAAAAGGAATTGTCATGGGGATAAGGAATTAAATTTATTCCACTTTCTTTGGGTTAAAAGAAGGACCAAAATTGTGGTTCAAAGCTTTAGTGCAAAAAGTATATAAAATTTAGTGATTTTCTTTATATTGATCACACATTGAAGTGATACTGTTTTAGACAGATGGGGTTAAATAACATGTGTTAACTTCACCTATTTCTTTTTACTTTTTAATTGAGCCACTAGAACTTTTCAAAAATACACATAGCTTGCATTTATGGCTTACACTATTTTACTATTGGACAGCATTGTTCTAAGACCCCTAAACCCTCAAATTTACTGAAATTTTGCCAAGAGTCCCAAAGTCATTTTATATTTAGGCAGTTTTTGCGTGAAATTATCTTTTTTTTTAATTTAATGTAGTTACTATACTTGTTTCATTGGTGTCACTTAACTTTTTCTTAAATAAGGAAAGGAAATGCCAATTGAGTTCAAATAATAGTCCAATAAAGATATATTACTGTCCTTCACTCAATAGTAGGAGATGGATCACTATGGTATGTCTGACATCAGTAGGTTTATAGAGTAATTTTTTTCTTATCATCTACTCAGTGAAACGAATTTCTATCATGGCATCTTTTAAAAGTTAATATTCTTACAGCTGTCTTCAAAGACCTATTTTGAACTAAATATATTATCAATCAAAATATTCATTAAAATTTGAAGCAAGCTTATGTGAAGAGAGAGATTAAATCATTGAGGCATCTGGGTCTCTTATACCACTAATGTGACCTCATTATATAGTAATTTGTTATTACAGAAATTTAATTTTCTGATACCATAGAATTACTAGTGTCTTCATACTTCCCAGGTTTTCATCCACCTTAATTGCAAACTTTTTGATTGGGTTCTTGGATATTCTTAAGATTTGTTTCTGAAAGACTACAAGGTGTAACCTAAGAAAGTTGTCCTCCACTGCAATGATGGCACCAAGTCCTAACTGAACAAAGTGATGTATTTTCTAATGACATGAGGAAATAGTTTGGACTTGTGTTTCCCCCCCATCACAGTTAATATATGTGGATCCTGACTTTGACATCTTCATACTCCCGCTGCCTTCCTGAAATGACTTGCTGGAATCCTCCTTCCATGGACGTGTGATGGAATCAGAAGCACAGAGAGGGTTTCTTAGCATGCAAAATAGTTTCTCATGAGGATCAAGCAAGGTAAAGTGCAAAGCCCTATAGTGCCTGGACAAAGCATACACCAAATACATTTCATTTCCCTTCCCCTCTCCCCACACCACCACATTAATCAAGTCATTCAATCCAACTTGCCACCTGGTTTTCTCCTGCCATTTAAGCAGAGCCCAAGAAAAGTCAAAGGGGAGAGATAGAATATTATGAATATGAGGAATCAAGAATGTGATATCTAAATATTTAGTTCATTTTATCTTTGAAGACAATTACCAAAATATCACAATTTAGAAGAAAAAACTCAGAGCACATCAGAGCACATCTTGTCACCTTTAACTCACATAACTTCATCCAAAACTGTTCTCAATTACAATTAAATGATCCTTCTCATCACTAATATTTTTCTCTGTTAACTTCGCTCTTTAAATGCAACATCACCACCAATCTGTGTATGCCTAACTGATGTGGCCAGAGATGTTGACCTGACCAGACCTCAAAATCTAGTTATGATCAGACCTGAGAATCCAAAGACGTAGAAGCAGTCTGTGTAAAGTGTGACGGCTAAGACTAAATGGACCTGTTCCTGGTGACCACAAAGACTCAGAAAGAAAGACATGAGTTGCCTGTCAGATCAATAGTCTCCTAACTCCAGTTACCATACTACTACTCCTTTAGGACAAGTATGGTTGTCAGGAACCAGGTATTTTATTAAATAACTCCCCAATTAGACCTGCTGTCTCCCCTACTTTTCTCCTCCTCGTCTTATACCCTGTGCCAGCTCCTCTGGCCTCCTTTTTCTGGGTCCTCAGGCCACCCACCCACCACAGTAGGACCTTTGCACATTCTGTTCCCTAAAGCTAGAAAGCTCTTCCCCCTATATTCCCACATGACTCACTTCCTCTAATTCTTCAAAGTTTTAATATGCTATCACCTTTCCAGAAGAATTTTCTGATGATCTAACTGTGAACTGAAACTCTTTCCCAGCTTGTCCTACCCAGCTCCCTGCCTGTTTCCTGGTTGCCATCCATCACCATTGGGCCACTCCTTACTTTACATGTTTATTCATTATTGCCAGTAACCTGCCTCAGATGTGAGGTCCAAAAGGTAAATATATTGAGTGTCTTTATTGTGACCAAGTCTTGAGCACCTAAAGAGCTTTTGGAATGAGGGATGAATAAGTGACTGAAGAGAGCATATATTAATAGATTCCTGTCATTTTGCTGGAGTACTTCACATAAGAGTGACACAAAGAATATTATTTTAAAATCCACACGGTGCATAATTTTCAGGGGGTTGATGTATACGTACATGACTATTTGTAAATATGAATACACTGCCATCTAAACTGTTAAGGCTGTTATTGTTCACATTCTTCCTGCTTGAAAAACAAATGGCTCTGAATTCACATTACTTTCAGCATGATTCTGAATAACAGATGACAGACTACTTTCCCATTGTTTTATGTAAAAGAATGAAAGAGAGATGTAGGAGAAAAAAACATTTTAGAGTCAAAAGAAGTGCCAAGTGGGCTCAGCACAGCCAATACTATACTACAGCAGGACCCCAAGAAAACAAGGAACTTTAGATCATTGTGAGAGAAATAGCTTCACGGCCCTCCCAAGCAACAAGCAACAATTCCTGTCTCTGGTTCCCCAACACTTCAGTTTGGGGAGATTCTACAAGCAACAGAGGACAGAAATTGCAGCTTCAGTTCCTCATAAAGAAATTTAAATTCCTCAAACCAAAAGCACAGAATTTCTTCTCATCACCCTCTGGTTAATCCTGCATTATTACTTGAAATCAAGTCTTAGTGAAAAATGGGAGGGAAGGGGAAGTAGACAATTCTTTGCAGATAACTTGCAGTTCAATAACCTGATAATTATTCATTTCAACTTAAAGCATGCTTGTAAATATCATTTCAAATAAAGCACTGACTTGATTTTTAATCAATGAAAACTGACATTTGTTGAAAAGCCTTTCTGAATAATTACCTTGCATTCTTATTACTAAAGCGGATTTAGCAGAAAATCAAAACAAACGATATTAATTACATCGTATCGTCATTATATATTAATAAGTTCAGAAACCAAACAATGAGTGTCTTATAGAGCCGGTGTAATATTTATATGAAGCTTTATGACGAAAACCAGTTTAATTTTAAGCCATCCATTTTAGTGCTCTTATCTGCAATCTGAACTCACGAGGTTGGTCTCAGTAAGGAGCACAGATACCTGGCAATGTTTTGGGCTCAAGCCTGAGAACCCAGTGACATGGGAAATTGACCTTTACCTGTCAAGGGACATGAGTTGGCTGATTGATCAGTTACCATTTATCTTTAACTCAGAGTTAATATTGAAACATTTCCTTTTTGCTTAATGAATTTAGAACATTGAACCATGAGTCTCACCGTGTGACTATGCATTGAGATCTGTTATTATTGTGTGCCAAGCAAGCATGTGGGAAGGTACAAGCTGGAGCATGAAAATGAAAGCATATTACAGAAAAGGGATTTCCTCAAGTTTTCATCTCCTGGACTGGTCCTTGGACCAGCATACCATGTTCAATTCTAGCCCTGCTTCCATAGATATAGTTAGAAACCAGAAGCTGTGAGACCTTTTTTAAATTGTACAACACCCCCCTGAGCATTAGTTTTCTCATCTGTAAATTGGAAAAAAAAAACATTGATAACAATCACTTGCTGTAAAAATTAAATAAAAGAGCTTTTATGAAATTAAATAAAAATATAATGGGTTTAGCAGTGTTCCTAATGTATATTGGGCTCTCCATAAGTATTAGTCATTGGAATTACCATTATTAAAGACTTTTTGCAATCCTGACATTCTGTGATTATGTAAAAGCAATATGGAATCCAACCTGTGAAATTCCAACTTGACTTCTTACCTCTTCAACCTTTTTTTCCTACAATATCCTTCCAATCTCTGGACCATCACAATCAGAATGGCGAAATACAGAACAATGGTTAAGGTTGGATGTAGAAAGACCCCTCCATAATGGAATAGAGATCACACACTAAGTGGCAAACAGAGTCCAGACAATACCGTCATCCTGAAAGATGACATTTGCAACATCTGAATCATTCATTCAGCAAAAACTGAATATGCCAGGAACTGTCCTACTTGCTGACGACTAAGCTGTGAACAAAAAGGCAAATTCTTTTGAGGAGTTTACATTCTGTTGGTAGAGAAAAATTGGTGGAGTAGAAGGGAGCAAGAGGTGATGCTCTGTCCTCCATCCTTCACAATCTCCTCAAGACCTTCACTGACTGTTCTGACTGCAATGTGCATACCAGTCAGCCTCAGACTGTTGTTGATATGATTTTCTCACATACATTCTCAATCTCCCCCTTCGCACCAATCCCACTGACACATCCTTCAGCTAGACCTTTACCATCTCCTGCTTTATTTTGTAGATTAGCCCCTTAGATTTACTAGCTACCAGTCTCAAGAACCACTAAAATGTTCTTTTGTACAGTCTTTGAAAAAATTCTACCCAGATTTCAAGCCCCAACTCAATCACCTTTTTATGAAAGCTTGCTCAGAATCCTCCTCACCTCATATTACAGACATAGGCAGCAACTAATGACACTTGCTCTGTCATTTGTTATGTGGTCAAGCTCCAAATATAGTACTGCTGTGCTTTTACAGAAGTTACAGGACCCATTCATTCACTTGATAAGTATGTAATAAAATATGTTCTCTGGACCTGAACTCATGTAGCCACTGGACACAAGATAGTAGGTGAGACAAGGTAGACCCGCCCATCTCAGGGCTGAATGATTCTACCTCTTTCTCCTTAAGGTTGAGGTCATCTTATTACCTGAGTAGCCTTGGCACCTGGCTCTGTTCAGGGTTTACTGAATATCAGCTACATAACCACAATTTGATTCAGAAAGAACAGGAAAAGTGAGCATTTCTCAGGTCCAGCCTACTAAGCCTCATTCTATGCCAGAATAAGGCCAATCTCCTGTATCATCCATTTTAGGGATCACTCTAAAATAGCGAGAAAACAATTATCATCCCAGAAGACTTCTTAGAGCTTGCCCTTTAATCCCACTATTTTTATTTATATGGGGAAAAAACACCCAGTTTCCTTCACTGTGAATCAAAAGTTTGAGCGAGTCACTATATCATGTAGTTTGCCTTTATGAGGACTTTCAGAAAGAATTTTAATCTTATTTTCCTCAAAGCTATGCCTCCCCTGAGCAATCAGTTGTTGTCTTGGGGACATGACAAAGTTTGTGCACTTTCTGTTAACAGTACAGAACATTATTGGCACGCTCTGTTCAGTACCTTGCCCAGGGTTTGGCACAAGGCAGGCACTCAACAAATTTTAGTTGGGTGAAAGATTAAGGTAAACATTTGGGATATTGGCTTATCATTCAACATTATTTTCTCAGCTGATGTTTGTGTCTTTATCTCTATAAATCTTCGAAAGAAGATGCACTATGAATAAATTAGGTAAATACAGTTAAAGAGCACATCTTACTTTACCATCACAACTCTGTAGCTGCATCAAAAATTGATGTGTCATTTTAAGGATAATAAAAATTAAGGATTTTTTTATGTTTCTGACCAAGAAGATGTGACAAAGACTGTACTTACTTGAAACATTTCCCACCAAAAAATCCAGGAGAAAATATGTTTTGAGAAATAACTATTTTTCAGACATTGTGACAAGGGAATAGGGAGAAAAGGAAGGTCACATACATAATACAGGAAATCTCACATACACACTATTATGATCTGTTTTCCTTAAACTAAAACTCTTGCTTTAAGGTGAGAATCTGAATCTGATGATGCCTGAATGAATGTCAGACATTGAGGCCGACAGGTATTAACCAGGCAGGCCAGGATATACAAAGGTCAAGATAACCAGGAAGCAGATAACTAGTTCTGGGGACTAAACACAACAAATACCAGAAAGATCAACCGTGACAGATTGGGCTGTTTGCTTATGTTTGCTTATGACTTCTTTTGTCTAACCCATTATAAAAAGGCCAGCTCAAGATGAGATAGGAGAACGGTCTCTTCAAGGCCCTATGCCCACCCTTCTCTCAGATCAATGGCCAGAGATCTGAAAAATAAAAGCACCTATTGATTCAATTCCTGTCTCTGCTTATTGGATTTTGGTAGTGACAGGCAGCAGAACCCAAGCCTATTCCACTAACACTTGGACATCAGGCAATGAGTGACAGTAATCCCTGAAACACTGGAAACTAATGAGGTAAGTTCTGCCATTGCTTGGGGTTATGCCTAGAGGTATTTCTAGAAGAGGTATTTCTAGAAGATGGAAGAGAAAGACTTGGGAAGAACCCATCAGACTCCCTGAATTGAAGAGACAGAGATGAAAGCCCAGAGACTAATGTGGCTAGACTATGAAAAATAAAGTAAAGGAGAGGAGAGAGGTACACAGAATTCTAGTGACCTAAAAATAGTACTTTTGAGCATTCAGCAGGGAACTGATCAGCTAATTCTGTAAGGAAACCTCTCTAGATCAGGAAAGAACCATCTGAGAGAATTAGAGGGAAAGGTACCCAAAATTCATGCAGGGTCAAGAATAGTCCCTGTGTCTCCACCTCCCCAAAGTCAGACTAAACAACATCTACACCAAACAATAAACACATTCCTTATCAAAGGGGGTTTTTCTAAAGAGTTTGTTCAAATACAAGAAACACACTGTAAGTTACAAAATCCTTGATCTCACTTGGGGAAAATGGGGAACAGCAGGAAGACTTGGGGAAGTCTTCACTCATGAAATCACATTTGTACTTACACATTTTCAAAAGGCATTTTTTAAATTGTAGTCTTACCTGTCATTATTGCATATGAACTCTGTCACTCTGCACCAAATAACAAAAACAAACTAAAATAATGTTTTTCATTATGATATTTAAACCAATGAAATTTATGAAACTGGTGGTATGAGTCAACAAGCCAATAGGTTCTAAATAACCATGAATGAATGATTTCCCTTAAAAATATTATAAAATCTGTTCATAAAAATAACATGACTGATAGTTTTGAGATAAAGCTATCTATGAAGGCTGACCATCCAGGGGAATAAAAGACAACTTGCCTTAAAACCCCTTCTTGACCTTCTCACTTCCCTGAAAATAGCAAAAATTAAATAAATAGCTGTAGGTGTGCTCTAATTGAGGATAGAGAAAGCAAGGTGCTAAGGAGAACTGCTAAATTTATTTTACAAACATTCATCCTCTGCATTTTTTTCTAGACAGTCCACAGAGAGATCGATAGGCAGCAATCAGAACAGTGGTTAAGATGGCTGAACAATCAGGGTAGCCGCCTGCCCTTCCATTTGTCAGACCCAGCAAGGACAGGGCAGAACCTGAAGGAGCAGGGCAAAGAAGTGAGCACCACTTATGTTCTCCTGCCTTGGAAAAGGAGATATAATTCAAGGGGCAAGTGGATGTCTGGGACCAAAAAGACTGAGCCAGAGGAAAGAGTCATGAGCACTGGGTAACTAGGAGGTGCCTGGGGAAATTTGTGATTTCCTGAAGTCAAAAAATAAATAAAAGAGTTGCAAGTAAATAACTTTATTTTGGCCCAGAATTGTTTTATGGGTGATTTCTTTAGAAAGATTTTCCCCCTCTGAATAGTTCAACATGCCTACTCTCCCAAGATTTTCTCATTTCTATTCCAACAGGAGTGTTCGTGTTCTAACGCTCCTGCAGTTAAAAGCTCTCTAAAAGCTCTCTACTCCTAGCATCTAGTTCTCCTGTCTTTCCTTTGTTGCAAAAGCTCTGCCAGCAAGAGAAAAGATTCTTTCTAGAAATAGTAAGTAGCAAAGGGGCGGAAATCGGGGGAGGGGCGGAGAGAGGAAGAGAGTGAAAGACAGGCAGAGATGGAAAGACCCAGAGAGAAGAAAGGAAGACTAGAGGGAGAGAAAACAGCCAAGGAAGAGGATGCAGGAAGCCTAAACTATGAGATGTCCCAGGTCTATTTTTGCCTAGCTTCTATGCTAGCCTTCCGGAGAGCTGCAACGAGAGCTGCAACGAGAGCCTGCGGCTGTGGCCACGGCTGCGGCTGCGGCTGCGCGGCTGTTCTTTCTGCCCTTCAGGCTCTCTTCACCATTGTGATGCAGTAATGAAGTAGAGCTGCCCTGTCAGACCTCATCAGCAGTCCTGGGAAGGCAGAATAAAATCACTTCTATCGACCTCCTAGCATATTTATAGGCTCTGTTTCTGCTGAGACTGGTGGTTAGCACCTTCCCGTCCCGGGCTGTTTATTCAGCAGCACGCTAAATCACGCCCGTGCGCAAGCATTCATCAGGAGCCACGAGTCCCTCTTTCAGGCTGCCAAACCTATCTAATTACTGGGATTGGAAGGGCTGCAAAATACCCTTGTGCCAGGCAAGTACTCTTGTTTGTACCCTCTAAAATAATGCCTTTTTTAACTCTGCACGCATCCCCTGTCCAATCTACACGCTGACTTCGAACTAGCAGAGCACTCAGTTACCCTTCCTTGGCTTTGTCTCCAAGATCCCTCTTCTTAAATAAAGAGAAAGAGATGCTGCATTACTTTTCTGGAGAACTGGAGATGTAGGGAAGAGGATGTGGGCATATTACTACTGTCTTCTTGGCTACCTCTTCTAATGTGCAAATTATTCTCTCACCTTCTTCTGAAGGGCATCTAGCACTCTGGTCCCATGCTGCCCTCTATCTTTCTGCTTTTTGTGGAAGATGTTGCAGTTTCCTTTAATAAGTGATTTGGAAGAAACTATTAAAGTTACAGTGAAAATTGTGTCATTTTGATTTAAAGTTATGAATTGGATCCAGATATTCCTTTAGATATTGACAGATGAAAATGCTAAGTTCTTTAAAGTATATCTCTTAGCATTCATTAAGAGCTTTGTTTTTTAAACAATATTTTTCCTTTTTCTCATTCTTATATTTTCTATTTCTCTTACTATTCTTCACATTTGAAAAAAAAATAAGATTAATTTTCTTAGACCAAGTATTACCCTGTAGTATGCAATGCTTTCTGAAGCTCATTACAATGGAATATTTACGATTTAGAATATTTTTCTAAAGATTTATTTATTTATGCATACAAGCTGGGATACAGACCAGAGGTGTGGGGCGGCAAGAGGGTTCACCAGAGACAGAGTGGGGAGCAAAACAGGCAGATTAATGGAAACACACTGCTGAGGGGAGCAGTGGGCAAGGCAGGAGAGGTTTGCCCCGCCATGTGGAAATCTCCCCAGCTAGTGTCGCTGCTGCTGACAGCTACACAGCGCAGTGCTTAACCACTGTGCCACCAGGGAGGCACTGATTTAGAATATTTTTAAAGTTATGGACAGTAGAATTATATAACAGGGGAAAAAAAAAAAAAGCTACCTGGGTGTAACGCAGCAAGGCACCAAGCAGGTTTTCTATAATCTGGGCAGATGGGTGAAAGGAATCCTGGAGTCCTGAGTGGCTTTTTCAGCTTTTAATGTTTTTCTACAGCATTTGTAGAGAAAACCAGATGCAGGGCAGGCAGGGGTCCAAGGGGCCTGAAGGCTGGCAGCCCTCCTAGCGCCTGAAGTATCTTTACTCTCTGCATGGTCCTCTGCCGCCACGCTCTGTTCTCTACTGCCGTCCCTGTGACACTGCCCTTATAAGCCCAGTCTCTGGCCCAGGTGTGCCCACTCACCCAGGCCCACACCCTACTCCAGGTGCCTGCTATCAGGCATGCGTGTAGGACCGCAGGGGTCTATCATAGATGCTAATAACGGTAGGGTGGAAAATCCTGATCATTCTTTCGTTTATCCTACACTGGGATTTCAGAAAACCTGGGTTTCTGTCCTGGTTTTGCTTTCAGCTGGAACTGTTTACTTGTAAACCATTGAGTACTCTGGACTTTAACATCATTTTCCATAGTTCTATATAGAACTAAGACAATCATACTTACAAGTCTGGGATTTTAAAAAGGGAGCCAGGTCAAATCACCACTTGATTAATAACCAAGCCACTTGTGAGACCTGGGCCAAGGGCTAATTGATTCCCTTACCCCTAGAGACTAATAATGCATAATAACTGGTGAAGTTTCAAGGGTAATGTACAAAGCATAAGAAAGACACCTAAACCAAGGCCCAGCTTTACAGAATATGGATACATACTAAATAATCAGTTAATTCTCAAAAAAAGACTGACCTGTGGCCTTTGTCTATTTCTTTGGTGTAAATAATTCTCATCATGATCAACTTTAAGCTCCCAACTTTACTTCATTGATGAAAAAGTAAAGAAGAAATGCTCAAAACGGGATTCTCAAAGACCCTTACAGTGGTGCTCTATCACAGATCAAGTCCTACCAGGACACTGCAACAAGCTCAGTCACACCTAACCCCCGTCCTACCTCCTAAGTCCCCAAACTATCCCTTCCCCCTGAAATCAGCTGGGCTTTGAATAGGGATGTTAAGATTCCATTGAAAGCTGGAAGACATAAAATGAAGACAGTAAAATTGTAAAAAAAAAATTGCCTTAATGAAAGATTTTGAATATTTCATCAAAACATCCCTTACAATAGGAAAAAAAAAAAGTGTGAGGGAGGAATCTTGTGCCTCCTGTCTTTCCGGATATGTAGCCCAAAGATACCTTAGAAGAAAATTTCTTTAATGCTTCATGTGAAATTTGCATTCTATTTTGGAGCTATAAAGGACTATTTTAATAAGGAAATAATGTAAAAGTAACTAATACAGATATCTAAAACTAAAAACAAAAGATTTTATATAGTCATTTGCCCACCAAAATGTAAGTTAGTAAACGGTTTTAAAATCAAACCACAACTTGAAGGATTTGGAATGGTTTTTTAAATGAAGGAAAGAAGAGAGGGAAAGAAAAAGGGATGGAAAGAGAAAGAAAGGGAGGAAAATGAAAAAAAGGAGAAAAATAATGGAGGAAACAAAAAAATGAACTGTATGAAAACACCATGGTATGCCAGAGGAGTTGGCTTAGAAGGAGATAGCACAGTTGTGAAATTCTGCTTATGGCTTTGCTCATCATCACTCCCTCAACAAGAAGATTACAAAATTTTGTGCTCACTAGAAAAATGAACACTTTCTTCTTTAGGTTAATGCCCAGTTAACCAAAATTTAAAGGTCAGTAGATGTTACAAAGACAACAAAAACAGGTATGCTATCAGGAATAAGTTGAGAGAGATCACAGTAATAGAGATCATCATGGACAGACACACTGTATTAAAAAATAATAGCTTTGGTGTAGAAGAAATTAATATTGCATTTATATTGACATGCTTAGAGAAGAAAAGTGAGACATAATACAGACACTCCAATACAACCAAGGGAAAGGGAGTGTGGTACAAGTTGATCAAAAATTCCCTAAATTGCTATTGGATCATTTAACATAATCTCATAAATATTCATCATGAACTTATGAGTACAAAATATCAAGTAGAGGGGAAATTGATGCAGGAACAGGGGCAGGGCACAGGAAGTGTGTTCAAAGACATGATAAGCACTATAAAGAAGCTAAGAATATAGTAGGAATTGATAAACTATTATCTAAAGAACAAAGAAGAATGACAGGTATTATAAAAGAGGCAAAAGCACAGTGCTTGAGTAATAACTTCCAGTGGGAAATAGGAAATGCACTGTGACCTGATTCTATTTCTATTCATAAATTCCTTTTTTTTCTATAAACAGTATATTTTGCTTATGCAGAAATAAGGAAGCCATTTTTATTTTAACTAGCTTCGCCACATTTTCTGTTCTTTTCTCAAGGATCATTTATCATGGAAAAAGGGCTTCTTCTCTATCACAAGCTAAATCAAAAGGTATTTACAAACAGCCTGCCCTTCTAAAGACCTTGCAGACCAATTCTGGGGAATGAGCTCACAGAAACTGCTTTATATATTTATATATGCCCCAGTGCTGAAGTGAAGACTTTGGTTTCAGGTTCTATCCATGAGTCTAGAAATAATTATAAAAGAATTGTTTTACCTAAGGGATATAATTTTGAACTTAAGTTTAAAATCCTGTTAGCATCCTATTAAAACTCTGTTGTTTTAAACTGCTGAAAATGGAACATCCATACCCAGTAATACCACTTCTGGGAATCTACCCAAAGGACACAAAAACACTAATCCAAAAGGATATATGCACCCGTATGTTTATTACAGCACTGTTTACAATAGCTAAGGTATGGAAACAACCCAGATGCCCAAAAATAGATGACTGGATCAAGAAGATGTGGTACATATACACAATGGAATACTATTCAGCATTCAAAAAATATGAACACATGAAATTCGCATCAACATGGATGGAGTTAGAAGGTATCATGCTCAGCGAAATAAGCCAGAAAGAAAGAGAAAAATATCGAATGGTGTCACTTATAACAGTAATCTAGAGAAACCAAATAAGAGAGAGATATTAAGCAAGGGAGGGGGAGGATAAGGGTTCAAAATTGGGGAGAGGGGAGCACAAGGGACGGTGGTGATGGTTCACGGGTGAATCGGTGGTAGGTAAGCCACAGGGAATACATTATAATGTAAAAGATACAAATAATAATAATTTTAAAAAACTCATGTTTTAAAATTAAGAATGCCATTCTAGAGTTGATTATGCAATGCTAGAGGAGCATGTGAGTGCTGTTAGAACACCTGCTGCTCCACAAGTTGGTGACCTGGGAGGTCTAACTCTATCCATTATGTAAGGCCATCTGTATCACTCAAAGTCCAATAACTCATAGAAATCTAATAAATCTGGTCAGTTAGTCAAATGTGAAGCCAATATTTGCGTAAATATTTGAAATTTCAAGTAACTGAATTTTCCATTTTCTTCCCTTGTAATATTTTCTTAGAACTAGCATGGAAGGTCAAATTCCCACAGCAGGTGAATTAATTGTAATCAAAATGTGTTTTGAACCAGCCTAAAGATATCTGTCATTTCATAATGAAGAACACAGGCTCTGAGGTCTGACTCCTTGGGTTCAAATTCTGGCTTCCCCATATCTCAGGTTAAGAAACTAGGAACAGCTTACAAATCTTCACAGAGCTTCCCTGCCGACAGGGTGAAGTTGTGATGATTAGCAAGTAAAGACCTGAAATACACAGAAGCCATCTCCTACTTTGATCAAACCTGTATTTGCGTATCTTTCTGTTCCCCCATTTGCACATTTCCCTGCTGTAGTTATTCATAAAAGATTCGTTTACATTTCCAAGTCTTGCAGAATTCCAAGGAAGGAAGTACAGCCACTATTTTAGAAAATGACATCTCTAAGTATGATAACACTTAAAAGAAGTTCCCCATGCTCACCTATGGACTTTAGGAAAGGAGAAAGAGGGGACTCATTGATCAACTTTTGGGTACTGTGACCACCTCCCATGCTGATTTTATGTAATAATGATCATGTTTCAAAGGACATTTTTTTGTAGGAAACTGCCATGGCTTTCATCAGATTTGAGAATAGACCCAAATGGTATCTTTAAGATCCTGTATGCAAACCTAAACTAATATGAGAATTTGAATAGAACCTAATTTAGATATTTTCTAATGTTTCTTCTTTATTGGGACCTAACCACTGATCCTGAAAAGTGTTTGCTAACATTTTGTGTAAATGGCACTTATGGTATTTGCACAACCTGTTTTCTTCAACTTGCAGTTAAAAGATATATAGATATATAGACTATTATCAAATCCCATTTTGAAATTCAGAATTATGTATATTATATTGAAATTTCATAGTTACTTTCATTTGAAATTTTTTATCATTCCTCTTTCTACTTCAAATATATTAAAAAGTATCCCATGAAGACATAAAGGGATAATAAGAAAAGTAGGAGCTTTCCCATCAAATAGATGGGGTCCAAATTCCAGCTTCCCTCAGAGAGGAGGTGAGAAACATACCCCAAGGAGGACTTCCAGGAATGTTGGAGATGATTCAATATGGCTCTGGTTTTATTTTATACATTATATTCAAAAGCATGTTTTCCATGGAAAAGGAAAACTGGTATAAATAGGCAAAAATAAACTTTTAATGTTTATTTTGAATGCCGGAATTTGTCCTTTAATGAATTCATGTTAATAAAAAATTTACAGTGTACATGAAGCTAAAAATTGTTAATATAGAGTAACGAAAAATGTCCATATTCTAAGCCAATTGTTCTATTTGTGTGCCCTAAGTAAAAAGTTTACTGTAAAATTATTTCTCATAAATTCACATCTTTACCACAAGTACATATATTTTCAAATTGTTTATTAATTACATATTTACTTATTTCTTTTTATTTGAGGCATTATTTGGGTACCCCCATCAGGTATTGGCACTGTAGTGCACCCATAGTCCACTACCAAAGCACCCACAGACCACCATCATAGTTCGTTTTTCTTCCTTCCCTCTTTGTTCTTACAGTATATATGTACATAAATAGACTTTGCTTATAAAAACATTTTCAAAAATATCTCTAATATTTCAGTGTTGGGAAAGATACTTGGAAATCAATGCCAGTGACTTAAAGGCTGAATTTGCTATTTTAACCCCCCTACCCCCACTCTTGGCTCCATAGGAACAAACTTTTAAAGTTACCACAAGACTCAAATCCAAAAAGAAAAATGAAGTTAAGATTTAAAAAGCCATAAACAGTATTTGCTATGATCACATAAACATACAAACTAGCTTCTAATTACCACAATGATACAGATTCTGAGTTAGTCAAGAGTTCCGATTTCTGGTTGCCGTTTACACAGACATTCGATTTACCGATGTTAAAAGTAGATTTCCCGTGTCATTTACATTTAGAGATCAGTAGTAATAGCATTTTATTGCCACCTAAGACCAGACCTGCACTGCATGTTTTTCCAATTTCACAATGAATAAGGATCTGAGTTAGGGCACCTGGGGAGCAAAGGAAAGGATAATAATGGGTCTTATGGGGGTCCTCAAGGGACTAATAACTCCAGGTGGTCTTAGAAATCGTGGAGAATATCCCATCAGGAGCTCTTGGGAGGAAGCCAGAGATATGCAGCTGGTACAGCGTTCAAGTCCTCTTCACAAACTGCTTCAATACGGGCCCTTGTCACTCCTCAGAGCAGCCCTGCAGTGAGCAATAATTACATCACATTCTATAGATTATCACCCTACAAGTAATTTCTCAAATGTTCTCGTTAAGTGATATCTTGAAAGCCACAGACTACCAGCTAGGAAGAGACAATGAGAGACACCGCTGGTAAACACAGGACCTCGAGTCAGCGGAAGTCACTGTGTACCCCGCCCACCTCGCCCCATCCTTCCTTCCCCTTTTCCGGGCCTTCAGAGGGGAAAAAAAGCCTTTGACTGCTCTTAAACACTCAGGAATGAAGGCATCGGACCAGGCAGGAGTTTTCCTTTGAGCCTTGAGTTTCACTCCTTTGAAATCCTGTTCTGCCCATAACAATTACATGACCTTTAGGTTAGAATCTTTAAGTCTCAGTTTCACATTCTGTGACAGTGGGAAAAGACCCACTTCCTAAGGCTATTGATGTGACTCGTTGAAACCATCTATATTAGGTGCCTGGACCAAAGCCCTGCACCCCAGAAATGTGATGTGAGAAGTTAGAATTGAGTAAGTAGCTTCTCCAGGCTGGCACCTTGGTCATTTTCTCCATCTTCCTACAGGAAGTATCTAGGAGATTCTAGCTCACATCGGGTCCAACAGTCATCCCTCAGAATTCAAAATATTAAAATGCTGGGGCAGTCTTTTGCTTACTCTCCAGCAAATTGAGAACTTTTTCTATCAGTAAGGTTCCATGTTAGGAGATAGAAATACAAAATTTAAAAAAGAAAGCTTTGTCTTCACATTTTGTGATCTAATGGAAGAAATGTGCATACTGACAGCAAAAAAAAAAAAGGATTAGATGACTAGGAAAGGAAACTTTTGAAGAGAGATCTTTTTGTGAATACGTTTTTATTTATGAATGGATTTCCTTTGAATGTTTATTACTCCATTATTTAACACATGATTCTGCAAGTGGCTGCATTTTACCATTGTGCTCCACATAGTGGCATCAACAAAGTAAAAATACCAAACCCAAGCAGTTCCAATCTGTCCCTGAATCTATAACCCATCCACTTGCAGCATTTCAGAAGGCCAATGGGGCTCCTCAATTTTCATAGTGACTAAAGATATGGTATTTATAATAGAGCAACAAGAAGAAACCCCCTCCCCCCCAAACACATACACAATCACTAGCTGTGGAAGGCAAGACAGACACAGCTGAGGCCTCAAGGTATAGTCCTGGACACCTGAGGAAACACAAGTGAGAAGCAAAGGACTGGGAGTGGTGTAGCTATAATACAGTAAAGCAGAGGATTGGAGACACTCCTCCAGTCCAGCTGTATCCAAGGTCAAAATCAGTAGCTTCAAGTGTGGAACACAGTCTACGGAGCATGCCCAAGATCTCCCTGACAATTTTCTTAGCTCTGGACCAAGCAGCCTCAGGGCTTAGTCTAAGAAGTTCCTCTTCAACCTCAACTCTGATGTTACTTCATAGAGTGGGTCTGTCATGAGGCACAAGTCTAATGAGTAGCCATCATTTAAAAGCAGAAATCACTTCAGCTTTGTTAAGGGCTTACGATGGTGGTGTGTTTACTCAGCACACCAGGTTTTATCCTCAGGACAAGGCAATGACCTGCCATGAATGACACGATTTAAACTATTTCTTAGGTCCAAGTACTGTTTGCAAATGCTTTAGAGGCTCCCTTATAAATATAAGCTGGAAAGCCAAGATAAGCCTTTGTTTATAGCATCCAAAATCTTAGCAAATATTCTAGGCTGTGAGTCAGGAATGAGCAAGATTTCATTATTTTCCTTCAAGAAAATGAGAGCTGTCAGGGCCTGCCGAAAACCTAAATAAGTCCTTGGAACTCTGACATTGAAAAGTTTTTCTGCATTTATGGGGTTCTATGTGGAGAAAGATCATGTGGAAGCACAGCATTTAAAGGAGTAAAAACATAGAAATCATCAGCTTTTTACTTTGAAAAGTCTAATAAAAGTTGTCCCTGGCGAAGGGACAATTATCTCCATGATGTGGTGTAGCAGTGCTCTGCTTGCCCTCTAGAGAGAGGGGAAACATTTAAATATGAGGTTTACCTTCAGCATCCTTTAGCTCTCCATTTAGTCCCTTCTGCCATATTTTGGATCCCCTTATCTTTAGTACTAGACCTGCACCCTACAACCTGATCCTTGTCCTCATGTTCCTCATACTCACAGTTGTTTTATGGTAATCTGTTATTCTAAATGACCTCATGATAAAGAAAATAAGTGACTTTCTGAACTGGAGGTCAGAGGAACCAAGTTTGAGTGGTTTGAATGCATGGACAGGGTCAAAGCATCACTATATTTTGTTCAATTGGTTGTCTTTTTTTAATTGATGTAATATTAATTTATAATATATAAGCTTTAGAAATATAGATTTAGGGCCTCCCTGGTGGTGCAGCAGTTGAGCGCTGCGCTGTGGAGCTGTCGGCAGTGCGCGATGAGTGTTCGATGCCCAGCCCGGGAGAATCCCACATGGTGCGGCGGACCTCTCCTGCCTCGCCCACTGCTCCCCTCAGCAGTGTATTTCTGATCTGCCTGCTCTGCTCCCCGCTCTGTCTCTGGGGAACCCTCTCGCTGTCCCACACCTCTGGCCTGTACCCCAGCTTGTCTGCATAAATAAATAAATCTTTAAAAAAAATGAAATATAGATTTATACATAAACATCTGGACATATACATTATGCTCATCTCCAAGTCTAGTTGCATCAGTGTTTTTTAATGCTTCCCAAGAATTTTGATAAACAGCTAGGGTTGAAAATCCTGTGATGGTGATACTCAGCTAGATCTGCTAGAAAGCAAGTACATAAACCCTTACTTTCTATTAATATAAGTTTATAGCGCTAACCAATCTAAGGAAAAAGTGCCCAGGGATGAAAGTAAGTTTCATAGCAGGTTAACAGGAAGCTACCCACTTGTTAGTGAACATTCTCAAATCTCCTACTCCACCTACCCAGCAACTGGTCCTAACTCAGACAACTCAGAAACATCCTATTTTTACCAAAAGTGAGACTAAGGAACAGAACAAGATAATCCAAATGTCATTTCATCTCTTATCTAATGCATTCAGGGATTAACTCAAGTATGATCTCATAGGTCTAAACCATCTCTAAATTACTAGTAAAAACAACGCCAAGTGTACTTGGATCTTGACTGACAGCATGACACTTTTGTTTTCAAAGGACAAAAATACTATTCAATTTGCAAAATAGTAATATTTAGGTTAAAATATAAAGCTACCCATATCTCCCTATGAAGCCTAAAGAACAATATGAGGGGATATTAGATGTATGGATTTGCTAACATTGTGTCTTATCAATAAAAAAAAAAAAATAACTCAAGAAAAGTATTACCAAGCCACTTCTGGATAATTGGGTTTCCAGTTAAACATTTTGAAGAGTATTAATTTAGAAAATCAAAAATCTCACCTCTCCTCCAGACTCCATCTCCTTGTTATGATTCACAAATGTGATTACACACCTAACAACCTAGGACTTACTTTTTGTGTTTTACATTATTTACTAAATAATAATATCTGGATGTAGCTTCTGGGAATCTGTATTCTTGAAAAGTTCTTTATCTAAAGATGAATAATTCCATAAATAGAATTGGTATAACGGAAAGTATATAAGAAAAATAAGCTGAATCCACTCCTCACTCACTGAAACAGGATGAAGTCTAAAAGAATCACAACCTAAAAACAACAAATAAAACCGAAACATGGACAAGAAAAAAATTATGAAATTTTTTTAGCATCTCAGAATGGATACAGCTAGAACCTATTGAAAGAAAAGATTGATTAATTCAGAAAATAAAATACTTTAAACTTTGTTATAAAAATTGTTG
Organism: Scalopus aquaticus; assembly: GCA_004024925.1. NCBI lineage: Eukaryota > Metazoa > Chordata > Mammalia > Eulipotyphla > Talpidae > Scalopus > Scalopus aquaticus. The sequence goes on from PVIJ01011417.1 coordinate 24,508, forward strand.
AGATAGGTAGATAGATAAGAGATGATAGATGATTAGAATGATGACTGATAGACCATTAGCAAAGTCAACAGATAACAAGGTAACAAACTGAAAAAATGTTTAGCTTATATCATATTTAAAAACTGATCTTCCTGGTGTAAAAGATTCCAAAACATCAATAAGAAAAAAGGGTACAACCCAGTAGAAAAAGGACTGGAATAGTTTTCAGGACATGCATAGCAAATGGTTCATAAAAATATGGAAAGATAATTTTTCAGAATAACAAAAAAGTAAAGTAGAATTACACTGAACTATCTTTTCACAGTTCAGAGGTCTCCAAAATCCCCACATCTGATACTACACTGTTACTGAGCAAAGTTTAAGATGCCATGTCCATCTAGTGTGGCATGTAAATTAAATATATGAAGACATATTAATAATAATTTCCAAAATTATCAGTGGTCATGATATTTGACCTAGTCACTTGCCTATCTTCTATACACATACTTTCACATATATGAAAAAATATATATCACAAAGTTATTTGTGTACCATTGTTTGTAATAGTAAAATATTGAAAATAACCCAAATGTCAATCAAAAGTGTGTTTTATTAAATTATTCCTTTTCCATACAATGGGATCTGTGACCTCCATAAGAGAAAATGAAGTAAGTTTATGTATTGACATATAATAACCTCTGAGGAACAAACGAAAACACAGACTATTCTGTATGTTATTGCATGATTGGTTCTTCTTTAAAAAAAAAAAAAAAGAAAGAAAAAGAAAAGGAAGCACTGATTTTCCTTGCTATTTGACTCTCAGTCTCAGAAAAGTTACTATAACAGCTACCAAAAACTTTTTTTCAATCTTCTCTATCTAAATTGAGCAACTGCTCAAATGATCCACATGTGAGTGCCAGCATGCAATGGACATGGTTCCAGGCAAGTTCTGAGAGACCTTAGTTGTTTGTCAGGTGTTATCCACGTAGAAGTGCATCTCTGCTGATATTGTCTGATCAATTTTTGCGTTACTGTCATCTTCCCAACAAATTAAGTAAAATTATCTCCTAAAAGTAGGAGGAAATAGACAAGTCTAAGAGTTATGGGAATGTCCAAACATAACAAGAAAAGTTTGAAGTGATAAAGCTCATCGAGGGATATAAACTTGTGAAAAGAAAACGTGGTTCATAACTGATTCTGTGGAGCAGTTTTTTTTTTAAACTTTAACATGTAAATAATCATCTGGGGATCTCTTCAAAATGCCGATTCTGATTGAGTAGGTTTGGGTTTGGGTCTGGATTCAGAATTTCTAATAATCCCTGAGGTGATGATGCCAAAGCTGCTGGTTCATGGACCATATTTCAAGTAGCAAGCTTTGCTATCATTGCATACTGAATATAAATATACTTATTAATGAGTTCATTAAGTGTTAAATATTTAAGTTCTTGGTGTTTTATTATGCACAAATCCTTGGTGAATTAATATATAATGATTGGAGAAATAAATTGGGATTTCTGATTTCCTAGAAATACATGGCTTAAAAAAATGAATGGATTATAGGCTTCAGCTAGCCAAAAATTTATAATCCAACAAGTTTTGGGAAATGTATATTTGCATTCACACATGCGTATGCATTAAGTGTCATATGCATAGGGCTCTGGAAGAATAATAAGACGTTAACATTGAGTAGATGAGGAACATGAATAGCATGCAGAATTCATTACATTTCCTTTTCTGCCTTTTGAATTTGAGTTAGATAGCCATACTATTTATTATTATTTTTTTTTAATTCCCGTCCTGAAACTGATGACCTCTTGCAGTTGGAAGGAAGGGAAGGTGGATCATCGCAGGTCTAGATCTGCAGAAAGCTTTCCTAGAAAACACATGGACCGCGACCACTGGGAAAATTTAAACCTACACACAAAAGTAAATACATACACAATGGTTATATTATCAGTAAGTGAGTTTTCTTTGTTTCTCCAATGGCTTTCTGAAAATTACCTATTCAAATTAAACATAAATATGATTTAAATATTATCTCACTTTTCATATAATGAAAAGAAATTGCACCTTACCTATCACCTATCCAGCTAGGGTGGATCACAGAAGAAGCTATTTTTAATATATTTCCCCTTGAGTATCTCTATGCTGACAAATAGTATGTTACGAGACCTATTTATAGATTCAGGAATTTTATGCATTAATTATCCACTCCTTGGTATAATGCATGAAGATTTAGGTCACTTACACGCCTCATCTCCTCCCACCATCCTCTTCAAATAGTTACATCATTTTTTATACTTTTCATTTGTTATGTTCACATCTGTAAATAATGTTTTCTTCTTTATTTATTATCCCATCAGCTAACAGAGTATCTCCTGACTTCTCACTCAGTTATCCTGAGAGCATTCGGCTCCTGTTCTTTTACTGTGCTCTCCACCCTTGCTGCTCCAAGCATCATCATTATATTTTACATTGCCCAGGTAATAACATTTACATCCTGCTTTCCAACATAAACATGCAGTCCATACTTTCTCCTAAAGGGCTTATTCTAAGCACATAAATATAAAACAGTGTTTATTTAATTATGACCATAAAATTATTGTTTACTGTGTAACCAAATAGTACAACTATATTTTATTTCTTGTACAGCTTTTTATTTGTCCTAGTGTTCCTAATTGGTTTTCTATTTTTCTTCCACTATTTAACCTTTTCACAACTAAAATCTTAAGATTTTTTCCTACTATTTTCATATTTTCTCTGTAATACCAAGTCATATTTATCTACTATCTCTTCCTTCTCAGAGCCTTCTGTTTTCTGCTGCAATCTGTACTTCAGTTTAGACTTGCTAGCACAATTCTCTTCCTAAATCTCCTTTCCCTTTGACTAGAGGGAAAGCTGTCAGCCAAAATATCCCTTCAGCTACTGTAATGAAACACTCTTCAGCCTAACAAGGACTTGGGCTTCTTGAGGAAAACAACTAATAGAAAGAGTCAAAATAATATTCTACACTCTTCTTTTACAAATCTTCAGAGTAGCAATCTGCCTTTACAAAAATTCCCTAAGCTAATGATTCAAATAAGGCAATTCAGAACTTAATTTTAATTTATTTTACTCATGCCAGTTGTGATTCATTTTGTTTCAGGCTGAAATATTATATTTCATTTTTCTTTCCAGGCTTATTTGTCAGATACTAAATAGAACCTCTTAATTGTTAAAAGAGTTAAAATATCATGCATGGACTAATGACTAAGACTTTACTCATTTTACTAAGAGGCTATGTTCTTTTTCCTTAATAATGACCTGTTCTTTTAGAGTCTACTTCTTGTGAGTCTGTAAGATAGGGTAAGGCGGGAGGTCTACGATAACTCACCAACCTGATTAACTTTTTTCTCTCTTTTTAACAAAGTATTGTGTCATGATTATGTACAGCCCCGATTCCATTTAAATATCTGTGTGATAAATATTCCACAGAGGCAAAGGAACAGGACTTGAGTAATGTGACTTAATTCAGCATACATAATTTGTTAATGCAGTTAGTTCTGATTCCGAACTATGAAATTCTTAGAATTAATGGAATGCATAAAAGATGGACTGTCTAACTTTTACTTTTCTTATAATGGTTCAATTTATGCCAAATCCTAACCTTTTTTATACAGAGATCAATATCTTGAAGGCATTTAATATGTAAATGGATTTTTTATTCATTTCCATTTTTAAAATCTGACCTACGAAATTTAATTTGTTTATAAAGCTCAAGGTTCTATTTTTTACTGTTGCTTAGTGAATATTTACTAAATGTTTAGTATTTATAGATTCTTCCTATTCACCTGGCACAGCACTAGGTTCTTAAAAGAATCAAAATAGTTAAAATATCAATACCTCACTCCAAGTATTTGACAATATAGACTTAAGAAATATGAATTTAAAATAACAAATATTCAAAAAAAATTAATAATGGCTACACAGTGCAGTGCAAAGGATTATATGGCACTTAGAGAAATCTAAAGAAAAGAGAAACAAGGCAGGAATACCCATGGAAGGCTGTCAACAAAGATGGGATTGTAGCATTACTGTGGTTTAGCCATTCCAACACTTCAAATCCATTCATTGTCTTCGAAACATAAAATTTTCCACTGCATCTGAAAAGATTATTTACATTCCTGAGTATGTTTTCTTCCTTTCACTGGGATGGTAAATGGGAATAAGATAAAAAGATTAATGATTTCTTTGAGGGGGGGAGAGAGAGAGAGAGAGAGAGAGAGAGAGAGAGAGAGAGAGAGAGAGAGAGAGAGAGAGGAGAGAGGAGAGAGGGGTATACTTTGTTTTTTTTTTTAAGATTATTTATTTATTTATTTATTATAACTGCTATTTTTATTTGTGTCTTTTACATTACTGTATATTCCCTGTAGGTTTCCCACAACCAATTCACCCGTGTACCGTCACCACAGTCCCTTGTGCTCCCCTCTCCCCCGTTCTGAGCCCCAAGAGAGAGGTATATTTTGAATAGTGCCTATCATTGTAATGAAAATTCATGCAAGTAAAACTCTTTATTCTTTGCAAGTAACTTGAACTTGGAAGGCAAGGCTATTTTTTTTAAAGATTTATTTATTTATACATACAAGCTGTGGTACAGGCCAGAGGCGTGGGGTGGTGAGAGGGTTCACCAGAGACAGAGTGGGGTGCAGAACAGGCAGACCAGAAATACACTGCTGAGGGGAGCAGCGGGCGAGGCAGGAGAGGTCTGCCGCACCATGTGGGAATCTCCCCGGCTGGGCGTCGAACTCACATTGCGCGCTGAGGACAGCTCCACAGCACAGCGCTCAACCGCTGCAGCACCAGGGAGGCCCGGCAAGGCTATTTTAGAAGGCACATTAATGGTATCTGATGACCAGGCTTAATGCTATAGAGAAGGCATCAGTCAAGCCAGTCTGGGAAACTTATTTAAAAACGTCCTATGGCAGGAATTTGTGATACAGTAATATTTCATTTAAGGAAGTAGATATTTTCTGAAAACCCTAAAAACAAACAAAAAAATAAAACAGAAATATTAAATTAAATCATATGAAACTCACAGTTGTGTGGATAAAAATTCTCAGAAATTTTATATCATTCAACTGAGTAAAAAATTCTTCCAGCTGGGTTCTCTCAAAAGTCACTACCTAATACTTGACCCAAAAAAATTAAACCTAAAGAAAAGACTGCTTTTATTTTCTAAACGTATATTATTTAAAGTTGAGAGTAGGTAAAGCACTTCCAGAGGTTCAAAACAGACAAGTGACCTTTTCTAAATTCCATGAAGTTTCATAGAAGTTTCTTTTGTGGATCTCTCACCTTCATTGAGTAACTAGTAAAACAATGTGTAATTGGTTTCCTATAAAATAAAAGTATACTGTCTATCATTTGATAGATAGATGTTTATGTTAAACAGTTCTGGACTTTTATATAGGAAATAAGGAAAAGAGGACAGAGAAAAATGTTTCTCAGCCTTGACCCAGAGCACTTGGAATAACAAGAGGAATAATATACTGAGGTCTATACAAGCTTTGGCTTCTCCACAGATCATTACAACCAAAATGCCAATTAACACTATATGTGACAGTGGCTTTTGTGACGTGGACAGCTGGCCACTCAAAGATACACAAGGACCACCTGCTCATGTAACATAGGCCACCAAACAGGCACCAGATGGTGACAACATTTGAATGCTATTACTGCAGTCACTTTTACCTCAGCTCTATTTGAACTGGACATTAGGAGACAGAGTTGTAAAAATCACATTTAATTTTCAGAATTATATGGTTCTCTATAAATCTCACATGTCTGACTTATTCGGGACCAAAGTATCATTCCTAGACATGAGTGGCTCAGCAGAGGTTCTGCATCATATGGCAATTGGATGCAATTGGCTTAACCAATATGTACCATACCTGCTGAGATCTTCTAATGCAAAGCCTGTGGTCAGTAAAAACAAGAAAAATGGTTTTCAGAAGCAAGTGCCAAAGCAGAAAGAGGAGCCAAGACATATATGTATTGGGCTACATATCCAAGGCCCTTGAAATTTGCTCTTAGCAATAAGGATTTTCAAGAAAATACTTCCTAGGTTTAGACATGCTTATGCCCCCCCATACAGGTATAAACACAAAATTTTCAATAAATGTGCCCTAAAAGGTTGAAAGAATTTTCAACAGTTCAAATTACTTTCCAAAACAGAAAAACATTCTTTCAAAATGGTTGATGCTCCAAGCATGGCTGAATGGTTATGGAGTAAAACTTTAGTTAATAATTCTGAAAACATAGCTTGTACCTTGTGCAAAGAGGAATGACTGAGGTATCTTATTGGGAGGAAAGGACCTGAGATATGATGCCAAATCTTTAGTAAAGAAAATAATGTGATCTAAGGGAACACAAGCAAAATGCTTAACAAATTAATACAATAATCAAAAGACCATAGAGATTTCACTCTCCTGTAGAAAGGTTTGGCCTCTACTGGTCTATGAAAAAAGTGAGAGTCCCAGTTTCCTAACAACATAGATGTGTCTTGTTGAAATAGCAGCCAGATGTCCAATATGATTTCCTGGATTTCATAATGCAAGAAACTTAGCAGGTGGTCCTAAGTCTCCAACTCATACTGTTAGGGCACTGGGAAGCACCTAGCTCAAGAAAGAGGGTCAGTATGAAAAAGGATTCAGAAAAAAAAAAAAGAAAAACCAAATCTAGAAAAGCAAATGGAAACAACAGAGAAAAAAAATTGGTAAAATTTGACAAATGCATTCCTCAGTATTATGTCAAACATGTTTACTGAGCTGCACAATTAATAAAAAATATTCTGAACTAGAGTCCCTAATTATTATTCCAAACAGGCCAGAACACCTCTTCATTATCCCTTTTTGAATTGATTGTGTACATCAAACAGTCGAGATATAAATAAAATATGCCTGCATGCATAATACCCTCACATTAAAGCTGGAGGCAATTAACCTATGATTTCTCATTAATTAAATTAAAATAACCTTCTAAAAAATGTCTAAAATCAAAACAGATTTCTTTTAGAGTAGATTTTCCTCACAATGAGGCAGAAAGTATGTTTACTTTATCACACCAATAAAAAAAATTCTATTTTTGATTTTATCCCAGGCATGTCTCTAGTTTTCCTCCTAGATTTCAGTATCATTTAGCTAAATCTGATTATAATGTCAAGATTTGGCATTTTTTTTTCTTTTCTTCTTTAAAAATATCTGTTCTCAATAATATTTTCTTTTCTGTTCAAATGTCCAAGCACCTTCCCCCTAAGATGGACCCATATTATATAATGAAAAACTACAAATTATTTGCTGAATTTTTCTGAATGCAGACAGTTGAGCACATAAATGAGGCACCGTAAGACACGATGGGTCCTGAATACGGTGCTGCCCTCAGTCAGGCTGGAAAGTTCTGAAGAAGAAAGTTACTTTCTTTTCAGTCTCTTTCCAATTCCTCCTTTCCTTTCCTAACTCCCAATTTTACCAAGTTGTTATTTCAGTTTCAGTTGTCTCTTCTCTATGAAGCATTTTCATTTTAAAATGGGCATAAAAGTGTATTTATATCACGAAGAAATATATTCTTAATACTAGAATGTTTGTTTGTTTTGTTTTTCTCTGAAGTCCTATGCAAGGTGCCCTAAATGTCCACTGATTAAAATCCACATGGTCACAGATTGCCCCCACCCCAAGTCATTTCTTCTTATTTCATAATTAGGCGTTAAAACTTTCTTGACTCTCATGTATTAATTGATTCTCCAAATAGAATAGCATAGATTCGCTTCTTCGCATGTCCTCAGACTCTGACACAGAGCTTTCCTGGTACTTTCACTATGGTATATATGGACAACCATAAATGGGGCTGTGTGGGCCTCCGTGGTGGTGCAACAGGTTTAGCGCACCACTATGAAGCTGTCCAGAGCCACTGCAGCATGAGTTCACGAGTCGATTCTTAGCCGGGGAGATTCCCACATGGCACAGCAGACCTCTCCTGCCTCTCCCACTGCTCCCCTCATCAGTGTACTTCAGTCCATCTGCCTGTTCTGCCCCTCACTCTGTCTCTGGTGAATCCTCTCACCCCCCTCCCCAACACCTATGGCCTATACCTCAGCTTGTACGCATAAATATATAAATCTAAATAAATAAATAAATAAATGGGGCTGTGTGGAATTGAGTGTTAACCCTGAATTCATTTCTTTCTCCCAAGTCAGCTCCCATCTCAACTATCACATAAATGTCTTCTGGTACTTGCCTTCTAGTTCCCTGTGTAAGAATTTTGTAGATAATGTTTCACTCTTTGTCAACTTGTCTTAATCTCTTTATTGATTCCCTCATGAGATGTTATCATTTCTTTCTGCAAAAGATTGGAGATTCTGGGCCTCCTTAGTGGTGCAAGGCGTTAAGTCTCAGCGCTATGAAGCTATCTGCAACCACTGCTGCACGAGTTTGATCCTCTGCCAGGGAGCTGACCCACATGGCACAGCAGACCTCTCCTGTCTTGCCTGCTGCTCCCCATAGCAGTGGATTTCAGTAGATCTGCCTGTTCTGCTCCCTACTCTGTCTCTGATGAATCTTCTCACCATACCCCAGCTCCCTGCACCACTAGTCTATACCCCAGCTCTTTTATGTGTAAATAGATAAATCTTTAAAAAGAAAAGATTGGAGATTCTTTTGGAGAAAAGAGTTCTCCCGTGGTTCTAATATAGAGAGCCTGATAGAGACACTTACGTCTTTGCATGTATAAGCCCAAATTTTCCATAACAGTCCTGTAAATCAATTCTATATAATTTCCCTCTACAATGTATATTACCTGTACTCCTAACACAAATCTTCCTTCGACCTTGTCTTGCCCTTGACCACATGCCTATATCAGCTCTACATCGGCTTGCTCACATGCCTACATCAGCTCTATTCTGACATTGTCCGTCCAACAAATGTCATCACCTTTACCATCTTTTCTCAGGTGGGAGAGCCCTTGATTAGTGTTTAATAGGCAGGAGAAATCTTATACTCTTACAAAGGAATAATGGCCCTTCCTCTGTTCTATGATTAGTCTAAACCAACCAATGGTCTAGTGGTAGGCAATTGACCCAGTTCTGGCCAATGAGTTTTAAGGGAAATCAGGGTGGGGAGGGTGTTCCAAGTCTGAATAAAATGAAAACTCCTCATATGGACAAAATATTCTACCCTGTCTCTTCCTTAATGCTTGGAATATCAGTATAAGATTGTGATGCCTAACCATGCTAATTAGTAAGAATAGTAAGTAAAAAGAACAGAATAACTGCGGGTATTCTGGTGGCATCATTGGGCTGCTGAACCAATGTTTCAAGACTTTTTGTTAAAAAATAAGAACTGTAAATTTAATAAATGTAATTGAATTGAAAAATATGAAAAGAAATCATTTTATTCTGCAAGATGAACCCACAGAGACTTTGTAAAGCATTGTTCTTCAACACCCCAATTTGGGAACCATGGCACAGAAGAATGAATACCCTGAATACTATGTAACTTCATGATAACTTCTTGTAGGAGATTGATAACATATTACACAAGATTTAATGTCAGTGTACACACTATCTCTGATCCAACAAAAGCATTTGAAAAAAATCACTAAGCATGTATTTAAACAATTGAATCTGTCAAGTGTTTTCACAGAAATCCCTGAAGAAGTATATGCCTGACAGGATACAATGACATTGGAGAAGCTATTATAGTCAATTCTATGAATCAGGTACCCTGATTCCCCAAGGTAATTTTTACAAGAGCAGGTCAATGGCTTATATTTAAAGTTTTGTTTTAAAATGATAAGAGGGATTTGAGAAAGGGCTCCTTTTAGTCGCAATACCTTTTAATACTACATTAAGATAAGATAGGTGTTATTTTATACAAAGGTACCATTTGACAAAGGAGGATTTCATGATATATTATGAAAATGATATACTAAATCAATTTTTACTGCAGACCATCATAAATAAAACACAGTATGTTCTGCATAAAGAAATGATAAAGCATAAAAAGATATAAAGTATTAAAGCAATATGATTGAATTTTACAAATCTACACATACAATTTTTAGCCACTTCAAAGTAGTCACCTTGTAAGGCTATGCCCTTGCTGTAATAATACTCTAAATATGATCTGTGTACACTGTCCTTGATAGTAACAAATCCTTAACCATTGAAAAATGGAATTCTATTTTGGTAATTAGACGATAGTGTTGATTTTAATGAAATTAAACCCAATTTTCCAAAAATCTTGTGCTCCTCAAATTTCCCTCTTGTCCTGGATCTTGCAAACAGAAGTTGCCAGTTTCACACAGTTGAGATTCCCTCCAGGGCGCTTGCATATCAAAAGCTTCATTCATTCTTTCAAAATAGCCCCTCAGAGTCCAAGGACCCAATTACTCCCAACGAATAAAGCGATGGCCATTACTACTATATGTTCTAATTCAAACTCAAATTTCCCAAGTTTATGGGATTAACTCTTCCCTTCATTTTCCAAAGGTTCACCTAGACCTAATCTTATCTAGTATATTATAGGACTAGTGAAAAAACATAAATTTTCTCAGGATTTTTGCATAGTCTTCCAGCAATGCCTAAACTAATAGTATGTCACCTTGACTAGCAAACACTTTGTGGTCAACAAGCATTCTGTATGCTTCACATGCACAGTTGATGCTCCCCTTATGTAACTATAAACGCACATCTGACTTTGTGCTGCTTTGTCTATGAATCACATAAAGTCTAACAGGAGGTCTGGGGGGTGAGGGGCAGGGCGGGGCTCTACCACCACCTTTGCCATTGGTGCTGCTGCTGGGGCAGGTGAGGGGGGTCCAAGGGAGCCCAGGGGGACTGAGGGGCCTGCCACTACCAAAGGTTGACCTGGGCTATCCCCTTACCTCCCCACACCCTCAGGGAGCAGGGAAGTTGATACCACAGTTGCTTTTATACCTAGCCTCTTACTGTAGCAATAAGGCATGACAAATTTGCCTACAGCTCCTCAAGTCTTCTCTGATCTGCCAGAATTCAAAAGCTGGCATTGAGCATTTGCCCAACATACATCCAAATCAATCATTACTTCAATAGTTTCCCCTCAGCATCTGTAGAATTCATACCTACACTTAACCTGGTCCTTAAATACGTACATCCAGTATCCTCAATTCACTATTTTAGTCTTCTCTTTTATATGCTAGGTTCACCAAAAGGGCTTTAGTTCATGCCCTTTCAGTATCTAGTTTACATGGTGTATATGTGAGAAAGGAGATCTCATTGTGCCAGCCCGTGGGGTCATTCTCCACCAGGACCCTCAGAAACCAACACTTAACCTTAAGCACATCACACTGAATCTGCTATTGATACTACTTGAAGGGCATAAGAGCCTGTATATAAGGAAAAAGAATTGATTTGATATTAAACTGTAAATATGCTAACCTTTTTCCAGACATGTACTATCTGTCTGAATTCATCTAGATACAAATTTGGAATTAGGGTTAGTATCTCTCCCTTGCTAAACCCTCTCTACTGAATCAAAAACTCAGGGATAATGATTCAGACTAGATATTTGACCTCACCCTTTGAGCTCATGTCAGGAATCAAATAGGTTAGGATGTTAAGGGACATTTAATAGACCAAAATTATAAATCAACATAAAAAAGGACAAAATGGTTCACTATGTCTGTAAGACTTGATTACAATCTGATTCAGCCTACCCATATATTTTAAGGTATATAGATAAAAGGAAGGCTGGCCAACCATGAAAACATAGATTAATATAGTACAGAGTGGGGCCTCCCTGGTGGTGCAGCGGTTGAGCGCTGCGTTGTGGAGCTGTCCACAGTGTGCGATGTGAGTTCGACACCCAGCCAGAGCGAATTCCACATGGTGCGACAGACCTCTCCTGCCTCGCCCACTGCTCCCCTCAGCAGTGTATTTCTGTTCTGCCTGTTCTGCTTCCCACTCTGTCTCTGGTGAACCCTCTCGCTGCCCCAAGCCTCTGGCCTGTACCCCAGCTTGCATGCATAAATAAATAAATCTTCAAAAAAAAATATGGTACACAGAGCAAGCAATGTGCACAAAATATTCCTCTTAAGACAGACAATTTTAACCATACTTTTAGGTACTTCAGTTCTGTAATAGAAAAAAAAATGTGTTTCCATAAAAACTATGTATGTCAATGTACTACATATCCTTCTGGGTAATAACATTCTAGGTATGCTTTACTTTGAACTATTTTATAATTGTTTGTAATTAGATAAACATATAAATTCTGTCTTGTCCAGTAGTTTCCATAGAATTCCTCCCCACACAAACCACACACCCACACAGTGGAGGATAAAAAAAACAGTTTTATCTCCAGTTGCAATTAAATTCCTTTATTACAAATATATCAGGGATAAAATAGTTCATAGTAGTCTTGCATGATTTGGTATCAGTTATATTGTTTGGTATTTCTTGATATCAGTTGTATTTGTTGATATCAGTTGTAATGTCTCCTTTCTCATTTCTAATTTTTTTAGCCTTTTACCCTCGTATTAACTAATGTAGTTAAAGATTTATTGGTTATATCGTCTCAAAAAAGGTCTTAGTTTCACTGATTATTGTTTTTCTGGCCATTTTCTCATTTATTTCTATTCTGATCTTTGTTATCATTCTTCTAACTCTGGGCTGAGTTTTGTCTTTTTTAATTCCTTTCAGGATAGAGTTGTTTTCTGAACTCTTTTTTTTTTTTTAACCCTCATGTGGGTATTTATTGCTATTAAATTTCCCCCTTATAACTGCTTTTGTAGCAATCCATAAATTTCATTGTTTCCATTTTCATTTGCTTGAAAATAATAACTATGTCATCTCACTCTTTCATGGCCTGTAAGCTTTTGCTAAGAAATCCAAGTCTGCTAAGACTTGTAAGTTACAAAGTTTTCTACCTCACTGCTTTTTAAGATTGTTTTTCATTTTTGACAGTTTTCTTATAGTGTATCTTGAAGAGGATTCTTTAAATTGATTTTGTTTGGTGACCTATGATCTTTGTTAACTTGAGTATTAAGCTCTTTGCAGATCTGGGAAATTTTCAGCCATTATTTCTTTATATAAGCTTTCCTCTTCCCTTTTCCATCTTTTCTTCTGGAATTTAAATAATTCATATATTTGTTCTTCTGATGGTAACCAATAACTCAGTGGATTTCCTTCATTTCTTTTCATTCTTTTTTCTTCATCATCCTTTGGCCATAGGATGTGAGGGAGTGGGTGAGCACAAAACCACTAGGTATATGTAGGGACTACTTAGGGATCTACAGATAAGACATTCCTAGTGACTCATGGGTGGAATCTGCAATGCAGTTAGGATCCATGTCCCTTTAATGCCTTGGAGAGTTCTATCTCCTATCTCCCCTCCTCCTTCCCTATCCCTTGTCACGCAGATCATGATTCAGTAACCTGGATGAGAATTAAGAGAGGGAAAGTTCCCTTTGGCAGCATCTCATCCAAGTGGAGGACTGAGGGCTCATGCACACTCATCTCCCACAGGAGATACTATGAGCCACGGAAGATCCTCTTGACCCTAAACTATGCCTCCTGGTGAGAGAGTTGACCAGATGGAGCCAAAAGTTTCCTCTTACATTTTAGTGTGTTTGAACTCATATTTGGCTTTCTGTTTTGTTTTGGTTTGTTTGGTTTTTGCTCCCGTGGAATGCTGGAACTCCTTATCTGGATACCTGGATTTCCACAAAGGCTGTCCCCCCTGTGAGTCGTTGTCTATGTCAGTGCACTCGAGGGGCTCGCAAAACATGACTGCTGGAGAGGCTGAAGCTGTTCATGAGCCATTGCAGGATTCATAGTGCAAACTAAGAAATCCAAGATTTCTTATTTGGATTTCTTATTTGTCTGTCTATTACCCAAAATTCAAGTAGTTGTGACTCTTCAAGTATCTCCTATTATATGGTATTAGATCACACAACTGCTTCTAAGGCATTTTTGTCCACAGATGAATGCTAAATTTTTAATGTTGGGGGGAGACAAAAACAAAGGTGTTCTTGGGCTACCATGATACTGATATCACTCTGTGTTGATCCTTCTTTAGGAAGTGAATGTAACAATCGTGCAAATATAAATATTTCAGGTCAGTGGCAGATATGTGTGTGTTTGTGTGTGTGTGTCTGTAAAAGAGACTTTAAAATGAATATTAGAAATGTTTGGGGTCTTTTTCTTTTTCTAACCTATGATCCTACCCAAATTTTTCCCTCTATTCCCAACAGTTTACTCATATTTTTTCTCTCCTTTCAACCACCAAAAATTCTGCTATGCTTATTTTGAAAATCAGTGTAGTTACCTTTTCTTCTCAACTCTTAGGACATCTTGTTATGCCCAAAGAGGCTGATTCTGAGAGAATTTGTTGGTCAGCACTTAAAGTAATGTTGTTTTCTCTTAATTACATTCCTAAAATTCCTGGAGGATCAGACATTCAATTAGTGGTAGTTATTATCATTATATGGGTAGAGCCCCAAGGTAATGTACTAGAAATCCTATTCTCATTTGACTATATAAATTCTTTTATGTTTGTTTAAAGGGTCTGTCCCATTATGTGACAGTCATGCCATACAAATTATTATTCCAGACACCATGCCTTTATTTTTTAGAGTTCTGAAAAATAACTCACTCTCTTTACATTTTTTAATTATATCAGAACAAATGGACATTTTTCATTGTTTGCCCCTAAAATCACACCACTTCCTGTTTTACAAAGGGACTGCTATGGATTTCAGAGATCCATGACTCTGTATGCTCAACCTTTATATTTCCTCTTATAATGCTGATGGCACCCCATAGTCCAGATATAGTATGTATTCCTGACCTAGGAAACAGTAAACCCCAATCACTAACCCCAAATGTTGCTCTGGAATTTATATGCTTTCAAATCAAGTGAGTCAAACCAAATATGACTTAATTCTATATGTTTTCAGGAAAGCCAACTGTGATGGCTAACGCTATGAGGCAAGTTGCCTGGATTATGGTGTGCTGAGATACTTGGTCAAACATTATATGGGTGTGTCTGTGAGGATATTCCCATTTGAGATTATCAGTAGAATTGATAGACTGAGTAAAGTTGATTGTGTTCCCTTATATGGGTGGGCCTCATCTGATCAATTGAAGGCCTTAACAGAACAAAAAACTTGACCTGCCTTTAATGGGATTCACTGTTGCCTGGCTATCTTTGAAGTGGGATAAAGACCATTTTCCTATCTTCAGATTCAAATTCAAATATCACTTCTCCCTGAGTGTAATCCTTACTGAAACTCAGATTAGAACTAAATCATTGTCACCTCTCCTGCATTTCCAGTTTACCAATAAACCTTGTAGATCTTGGGATGTGCCTGACTTAATTTTACACACACACACACACACACACACACACACACACACACACACCACACATTTTGGTTCTCTGGAAGATTCTAATTAATACACCAACCTCTAAGCCAAAACTTTTATAGATATACTGTCAAGAAGATTTTTCTGAGAATGAACCCAACACAGCAAAATACTGCACTGAGAAATACAAAGAGAGAAACCAGATCCTTGTGGCATTTATTTGAACCCCTGGCCAAGCAATATTCGAAACCAACTCTGTCCCTGGGTATTTTGTTACTTAGAGTAAATTCTCTTTTTGCTTAAAGGGGCTTTTTATGCCTTATAACAGAGAAAACTGCAAGCTCATTTTATCCAAATGGATCTCAATCAGTTAAGAAATATATTTGTAATTATCCAGATAAAAGTAAATAGAGACAATTAATTGTGTGGCAGTACACAATTAATATGAAAGACATTAAAACAAAGTCACACATAAACCAAGTACATAAAACTGCATGTAATTAGTTTTCAGAAAAAGGTGCAAATTCAGAAACTTCCTTTTGGGTAGAGGTTGTGAGTTTAAAATGGCCCTGAAACTAATGAAAGTCAGTTTCATAGGAGGGATCAAGTTTCCTGATTCAAAAGAGATATTCTTTAATATGTCTTCATAGAGACACTGTATATGACATGGAAGGCAATGTTCTCGGTGATAGCCTTATCAAAAATGTACTACCAAGCTTTATTTGGCTGTTTCTTTTAATGAAGCTCAATAAAAAAGCCAAAGCAGTGACACCAAACAGTTCTATAAGAGCAATTTTACAAAAGGTCAAAAGATTGTTATCTTGTTACAAAGCTCTCTTGACAGCTAAATTACAAGGGCTAAAACGTCTCTAGAGCAATGTTTCTCAAACTTCTTTAGTAGCAGAAATTTCATTCAAGTGAAATAGTACAAAAAGCTTATCTGGTTAGCTTCTGGCTGGAGGGTCCAGAGAGCTCACTCACCACAATTGCATTGGTACTTTTTCCTTCTCTCCAACATGGCAGTCGTTATACTTCACATAGGGATTCAAACATTTGGCTAAGACTCCCTATAATAAACCATACTAACAACATGAAAACACACATAAACTTATTAACATGTATACCACATGTATACATGGACGATAACAGAAAAAAGGAGTAACTCCCCAAATGGGCCAAGTCTTAAATACCATTTCCAGCTAAAGAAGAAAGATGTTGGGTGAAGAGTGAGGAGTTAGTTATGAAAGAGTACCAGGAAAAGCAAAGAAAACGAAGGAAAGTTTTGCTAGGCACATTTCAGCAGGTGTTTACTCCATCAATAAGAATTTGTGGTAACATAGAGTCATCCTTTTCTTTTTGGTACTGAAGGGAACACCTTTCCAAACAATTTCCCTTATATATGCAAATATACATTATAAAACTATAACTTCTACTCTGTTTTCAGAGCTTCTCCCTTATCTACTGTTTCTTAAAAAAAAAAAAAAATCAGATCAGGGGCCTCCCTGGTGGTGCAGGGGTTAAAGCCTCAGAGTTAATCATGCCAGCCACTGTAGCACAAGTTCAATCCCTACCAGGGAGCTGACCCACATAGTGCAGCAGACCACTCCTGTCTCCCCCACTCCCCTCAGCAGTATATCTCAATAGATCTGCCTGTTCTGCTCCCTACTTTGTCTCCAGTGAACCCTTGCACTGCCCCCTCCCCGCCGTACCTCTGGCATACACCCCAGTTCTTGTATGCATAAATAAATAAAATAAATTTTTAAAAATCAGCTCAGATATTTCTTATGACAAAAGGACTTATTTTTTAGAGGCATATCTTCCTATCCTTTATCTTTGAAAAATAGGTTAAGGCTTATATAGAGAAAAGAATATATTGATATCAATCCAGAAATGTTTCATGAATTATACTTTTTACATTTGAACTTTCAGCACTGCAAAGCAGAAAGCTTAATTTCAAATTATCTGCCATTGAGAAAGGGAAGAACCCATATAGACTAATTATCAACTAAATAGAAGGTAGGGTTTCACCCTTCTATCTTATCGTCCTATGATTCTAAGAACTCTTAGATTCTAAGAAAATAAAAGAATTCACCCTGGATATGTAACTAGATTTGACTATGTGTGTCTGAATGGAGATAAAGCAAGATAATGCATGGGGCAGGGGGACAAGATTTTGAAGGAAATAGTTCTGGGCTGTCCCAATACAAAGATGAGTAGGTGATTAAGATACCAAAATTCTATATCATAGAGCACATCTTAGAACATTTTAGAAACTTTTCAAACATGACTTCTCAAACATGACTTACATATTTTACTTATTGCTACTTTTTCACTCCAATTGCAGATTTGATTATGATAGAGACTACATGATACCTTCTAATAAAATTTAAGTATTCCAAAAATAAAGATAAAATCCTAGCAGCTTCCAGATAAAGAAATCAAAAACAAGTAAGAAACACATTATCGTTTATTTGATTCAAATTTAAGAGGTAGAAGGACCAAGCCATTGGGTCCTGCAATAGAAGCAACTTGATGGCAAAAGGTGGGGCTTTCTGGACTCCATCTCTAACTTCCTGAACAGGACCGTGGGGATCAAAGGGTGGAACAGAGTCACCATGGGGACTTCAATAAAAGATGATACTCCGGTGAGTATCATCTTATTCTATTTTATTTTACTTATTTACTTATTCTATTACTTATTTACTTACACTTGCTTCTGATTGTCCCCCATCTGCAGGTGTCAGAATCTGGCCAGAAGTCAGCCAATAAATTTTCATCTTGTTTTCCTTTTTCTTACTCTGCATGTAAAAAAAATCCTTTTAAATCTTTTCATTTTGATTTCTCTCTGTCTTCTGCTGTAGGTTTTGTCCTGTGTGCTCACCAGGATTATTGAAGACTCAGAAACTAGGTAACCTGTTTTTCCCGGGTTTTGCCCTATAACAATACTGGTCTCTAGAAGAAATGGAAGTGTCATCAAAGTCTTGAGAAAGGAGACTAATAATTACCTTAAATTATAACACAAATAAGTATTAACATATTGTGACAAAATAAGTGCATTTCAAATGTAAAAAAATCTCTGAAATTTTTTCAGTTATATCTTATGTGAAAAATTACTGCAGTAGTAATTGAGCAATATTCAAGTCAATTATTCAAGAAACACTAACAGCTTAACATAGTGCATGCACACACACACACACACACACACACACACACACACACACACACACACAAAACCAGAAGAAATGTAGGGGAAAAAATGACAAAATGTTGAAAATTTCTTTCTCTGTGGTTGATGTAATACTGTTTGATTTTTTTCACTGAGTAATAGTTAGGTAATCAGTAACTTAAAGATAAATATAGAATTCTTAACTATAGTTATAAAATTAATAAGCAACATTCAACCACTTCAAATTTTTACATAAAAATATTGAATTATTTCTCATTTTACGAAGATTCGAAAGATATTGTCTGAATTTAAATGTTTAAGAAATACAAGTTTGGGTTTAATGTTTAAAGATTAAATATAAGAAAGCAAACTACTTTTAAAATATGTAATTATATGATAAATTAATAAAAAAAATTAGTAGGAAGAAAGGTGTGAGAGAATAGGTTAAAGAAACAGAAGAACTGATAGTGAGACCTGTGAAAAGTGGTTATATCTGAAAAATAGAACTGGATTTAATGATGTCATGTGAGACCTTTCATCTCATACACCTTTGTGTTATTAAAATTTTTCCTTTGGGAATATATTACTGCGTATTATTAACAAAAGTACATTTATAGCATAACTTAAATATAATATGAAACCAGGTGGGACCTCCTGAGTTTTCTCTTATTTGGTGCCCCAAACGTAGCATTTTTAACTTCCCATCAGTCTTTACTGAATCAAGAATTAGAACTCGAAGTGGGATCACCAATTTCTCTTAAGAGGCAACCAAGACAGCATTCAGTAGATTCTGGGGTAATAAATAATCATCAGTACTATTAAAAAGCAAACAGTTCACTGTTCTTAGCCTTTATTTTTTTTCTTAGCCTTTTAATTCCATTTGTATGATCATGAATACAAAAAGACCTTGTGTTGAGGTTGATGTGAGAAGACATTGATCAGTTTCTAACGCAAAGAATCCTTCCTAAGCATGTTGATAAGCACAGAAGAGGTAATTACTGTTCTGTTTCCCAGAATTTCTCTAGTGCTCTATTATACACTTCTATTCAGTATATCTTAGTGAAGAATTTATTCATCATAACAACAAAGAGTTCCAGAAACGCAATCATCTCCTTAGGCTTTGACTCCAAGAAGTACTGCACCAAACCTGCTCATAGATTAACCATTCAGATACACAGAGACAAACATCTCTACCATGGAAACACTTTAAATAAAAACAGATGACTAATTACACAAAGTGTCTAAACCATGTACAACTTCAAGATTTTCCTATGAAACCAATACCAGTATTTCTGAGATTAAACAGAACTATGGTAGCTTGCTCACCTCAATATTTCCCTTTGCCATTTTGCCCTCAAAATAAAAGATTTAAAATCATGAACACAAAAGTATTATTATTAAAACTGAGATAATATTAAAACCTACCAAGAAATCTAATTCATCTAGAGTCTTACACTTACGACCCTAACTAATAGCATTTCAAGGATAGACTCTTACTGAGTAGCAATTTTTAAGATATCAAATCAAAAGAGTATAGCTTTTTTCTCACAATGATAGATCTCACACTACAGCTGCTGTTAAGTGACTTTGTCCAATAAAAATGGGATGAGCTCATGAAAAGGGATACATTCTAGTTAACCACATGGCATAGTCTACACTTTTTACATAATAATACCTAGACTGGAGTCTGTCTCAAAATGATCTGTACAAACTTCAGAAGAAAAACTTCACATGAAGTAAGGAAAATCAAGAAATGAGGGCCTTCCCAGTGGCACAGCGGTTGAGCGCTGCGCTGTGGAGCTGTCAGCAGCAGCAACACGAGTTCAACGCCTGGCCAGGGAGAATCCCACATGGTGCGGCAGACCTCTCCTGCCTCACCCGCTGCTCCCCTCAGCAGTGTATTTCTGATCTGCCTGTTCTGCTACCTGCTCTGTCTCTGGTGAGCCCTCTCGCCACCCCACACCTCTGGCCTGTACCCCAGCTTGTATGTATAAATAAAAATAAATCTTAAAAAAAAAAAAAGAAATGAGTGAAATTGCAGTGGTGATTACATTAGTGTATGCATTTCTCAAAATTTATCTAGTCATGTTAAGAACTGCATATTTACAGAATGTAAAGTTTATTCAATTTAAGTGAAAGAAATTAAGTTATGCAGAACTTCTAAGACTTCAAGAAGTTGAGAAGATAGAAAGCTAGTGTTCTGGTGCTCACACAATTCCAATATGCAAGAAATTCAGTTACCACAATTGAGTGACTATCAGGTCTCCAACACACAGTTCAAATTTCAGTTACTACAATATGAACTGGGAGATTGCATAGAGTACAAATTTTGTTGGTTGCTCATCAGTCCACACATCACTACTTAAATAACAGAGGCATTCAAGACATTGACCTGTCACATCACTTCTTTCAAAGTCTGTTGATGATTGGCCACCACACACCTATTAATCAGGTGGAGAACCACTTTGCCTTCTTGTCTTTTACTGAAAAAGCCATATGATATTTTATGAAAATGGATACTTGAAAGAGAGAATCAGTCAACAAAGATTTAAGGGCTTCAAAGACATAAAAAGTGATCACTTTAGAGGTGAAATTCTAAGCAAACAACTGTAGAAAAATAAATGACTGGGAATGTTGGCACTGTGGCCTTTCAAGAGACTTAAGGAGGCAGGTGTCAGCTGATGAACTTGGGAAGACCAACAACCTACCCACATAAATGAAAAGCTACACAGAAAAAAATTTATGATGACCCACAGGAAGTGATGCCAGAGGACAAGTTCACATTCAAGCAACTTTCAGAGATATTTCATGACATGGAAAGTATAACAGATAAATGACTGGAAGCTGATCTAAGCTTAGGTGCAGAAAAGCTGTTCACTCTGTATTATATGACAAGAAAGCAAGCACTGTTCTCTTTGGTAAGACTTTTGCAAAGAAAAAACACACTTTAATTCTCAGTGTTTCTAATGTTTTAAGTTTCAATGTTATAATATAATGGGTTTTACTTTTTTTCACTTTATTACACATTTCCCAAAAAAATTGGGAGATATTTTTATTAACATTTTTAAATGATTTTTTATTGAGATAACATTGGCTCAAAACTGTATATGATTTCAAAGTATAGATTCACAGCTTCTCTGATATATGTTATCACACCACACCCACCAACAAAGGTAATCCTATACTACAGTGCCTAAATCCCTCTCCACCCTTTGCTTCCCCTCCACTATCCTTCCCATTTGGCTGTCTCCATTCTACAGTAAGATTTCTAGGGTTTGTTTTACCTTTATCTGATCCTTTGTTTCTTTATATTCTGCATGAGTGAAATCATCTAAATAATTGTCTTTCTCCTTCTGAATTATTTCATTTATCATAATTCCGTTTCCATCCACATGCTCACAAATGGAAAATTTCATCTTTTATAGCTGAATACTATTCTATTGTTTATACATACCACATTCATTATTTGTTCATCTATTGCTGGGAACTTAGTTTGTTTCCATAATTTGTTTATTTAAAATGTCACTGCAATTGCTGGGTTGTAAGGAAGCTCCATTTTTAGTTGTTTGAGAAACCACTATACAGCTTTCCATAGAAGTTGGACCAGTTTGCATTCCCACCAACAGTGTAGGAGTGTTCCTTTTTCTCCACATCTTCACCAACATTTGTGGTTTTCTGTTTTTTTTAATGTGTGCCATTCTTGTTGGTGTAAGGTGGTATCTCATTGTGGTTTTTATTTACATTTCCCTGATTATGAGGGATGTTGAACATTTTTTTATATGCCTGTTTGCCATTTGAATTTCTTCTTTGGAGAAGTGTCTTTTAAGTTCTTCTGCCCATTTTCTGACTGGATGTCTTGCTTTGTTTTTGTTGAGTCATGTGAGTCCACTCCTAGGAATATACCCAAAGGACACAAAAACATAAATCCAAAAGGTCACATGCACACTTATATTTATTGCAGCACTATTTACAATGGCTAAAACATGGAAACAACCCAAATGCCCCAAAATTGATGATTGGATCAAGTAGATGTGGTACACGTTTACAATGGAGTACTATTCAGCAATCAAAAATGATAAACTAATGCAATTCTCAGCAATGTGGATGGAGCTAGAAGGGATCATGCTCAGCAAAATAAGCCAGAAGGAAAAAGAAAAATATCAAATGGTATCGCTTCTAGGAGGAATATGAGAGAGCCAAACAAGAAATCAGAAGGAGAAAATAGCACTCAAAACATAAACAAAAGCAAAAACTAGCAAGTAACCACAAATAAGAGACATTCTACAGGAGAGGAGGAGGAAGAGAGACCAAAATAGGGAGAAAAGCACACAAGGGACTATGGTGATGGTTCACAGGTTAATGGGTGGTGGGAAACCTATGGGGGATACACAATAATGTAAAGGATATAAATTAAATTTAAAAAATAGAACGAAAATAAAAAATTAAAATAAAATAAATTGTCACCGCAGTGACGATAGGAGTGCATGTATCCGTTCAAATGGTGTTTTTACATTCTTCGGGTAGATTCTTAAAGGTGTATTTATTGGATCATATACTAGATAAGTTTGTTATATTTTTATAAACCTCCATATTGTTTTATGTAGGGGATGGATCAGTCTACATTCCTACCAACAGTGTATAAGGACTACATTTTATCCACACCCTCACAACACTTGTTATTTCTGGTCAATTCTATATGGGCTGTTCACACAGGTGTGAAGCAGTAGTTCACTATGATTTTGATTTGCAATTCCTTGATAAGTGATGTTGAGCATTTTTTCATGTGATTGTTGACAATTTGTGTGTGTTCTTTGGAGGATTGTCTATTTAGCTTTTAGCCCATTTTCTGATTGAGTTATTTGTTTCCAACCTGTGGAGTTCTATGCGTTTTTTGAAGATCTAGGAAATTAACCCCTAGTCAGATGTAGGAAGTTAAAATATTTTCTCCCATTCAATAGAGGGATCTTTGTTTTAATGAAGTAACCTACCACTTGACTCTACTAACTTATTGTTTTTCTAATAGCTTTTAGTGAAGTCTTTTAGGTTTTCTATGTATATTCTCTTGCCATCTGCAAATAATGCATTTACTTTAGAGAAATGCATATCAAAATAATTTATTTATGCTTTCCCATCTTGAATTCCTTTTTTTTTTTTGTATCTTTCTCTTGCCTAATTACTCTTGGTAGGACTTCTAATACTACGTTGAAGAGTACTGGTGAGAGTGGACATCCCTGTCTTACACCTGACCTTGGAGGAAATGTTTTTAGTTTTGTACAATTTTGTATGATGTTAACTAAGGATTTGGCAGATATGGTCTTTTTTTTTTTTTAAAGATTTATTTATTTATACATACAAGCTGGGGTACAGGCCAGAGGCGTGGGGCGGCGAGAGGGTTCACCAGAGACAGAGTGGGGAGAAGAACAGGCAGATCAGAAATACACTGCTGAGGGGAGCAGAGGGCGAGGCAGGAGAGGTCTGCCACACCATGTGGGATTCTCCCCGGCTGGGCATCGAACTTGCGTTGCCGTTGCCGCTGCGGACAGCTCCACAGTGCAGCACTCAACCGCTGCGCCACCAGGGAAGCCCCTGGCAGATATGTCTTTATTATGTTGAGATTTAATTTTTTTATCACCATTTTATTGAGAGATTTTCTTTCATAAATAGATGTTGGTACTTGTCAAATTGTTTCTCTGTACCTACCTACTGATATGTTCATATGATTTTTATCTTTCTTTTTGTTGATGTGAATTAAATTGATTGATTTGTGGTTGTTGAATCATCCTAACAACCCTGGAATAAATCCAAGTTGGTCATGATATGACCTTACTGATGTATTGTTGAATTTGATTTTAAAAGATTTTGTGGAGAATTTTTGCATCTAAATTTATCAGGGAGACTGTTCGGTAATTTTCTTTCTGCAGGATGTCTTTCCTTGATTTTGGCACCAAAGTAATGTTGGGCTCATGAAAGCATCCCACTTCCTCGATGTTATGGAAGAGTTTGAGAATGAAAAGTATAAATTCATCTTTGAAGGTTTGGCAGAATCACTAGTGAAACCATCTGATCCCAGGCTTTTGTTTTTTGGGAGGCTTTTGATTACAGTTTCAATTTCCTCCCTTGTAACTTGTCTGCTCAGGTTTTCTATTTCTTCCTGTTGAATCCTGGAAGGTTGCATGTTTTTAAGAATTGGCCCATTTGTTCTAAGCTATCCAATTTTTTGGCATAAAGATGTTCATAATATGAACATGTGATCTCTTATGGTCTTCTATATATCTGAGATGTCTGTTGCAATTTCCCTTCTTTCATTTCTGATCCTATTTTTCAGAGTTTTCTTCATTATTTTTCTTTGTCAGTCTAGAGGTTTATCTATTTTGTTAATCTTTTCAATAAAGCAGTTTTTTCTTAACTTTTTAAATTGTCTTTTTGATAACTTTCACTTATTTCTGTTCTACCTTTTATTTTTCTTGGCCTCTGATGGTTTTCTGTGGGGGGGGGGGCTTTGTTTGGTTTTTTTTTGTTTTTTTGTTTTGTTTTGCTTCAATTGTTCTTTTTTTAATAGTTCCTTAGGTGAAAGTTCAGATTATTAATTTGAGATAGTTCTTGTTTTCTTGATGTGGGCCTATATTGCTAAATATTCCCCTATTATTATTACTTTTGCTGTGTCCCATAGTTTCTGGTAGTTTATTTATTCATTTTCATTTGTCCACAGTCACTTTTAAAGTTCTCTGATTTTCTTAACCAAATAGTAATTCAGTAGCATGTTGTTTAGTATCCACATATTTGAGGTTTCTCCTGCTCTCTCTTTTTTTTTTTAAGATTTATTTATTTATGCATACAAGCTGGGGCGCAAGCCAGAGGCATGGGGCTGCGAGAGGGCCCACCAGAGACAGAGTGGGGAGCAGAACAGGCAGACGGATGGAAACACACTGCTGAGGGGAGCCGCGGGCAAGGCAGGAGGGGTCTGCTGCACCATGTGGGAATCTCCCCAGCCAGGCGTCAAACCCGTGTCGCCACTTCCAGCAGCTCCACAGCGCAGCGCCCAACCGCTGCGCCACCGGGGAGGCCCTCTCCTGCTTTCTTTTTATGATTGATTTCTAGTTTGATACCTTTATGAACAAAGAAGATATTTCATATGATTTTCTTCATGAATCTATTGACACTTGTTTTGTGACCCAACATGTGGTCTATTCTCAAGAATGTTCCATGTGCACCTTAGAAGAATGTGTACACCAATGAGAGCAGTCTCCATCTGTGTGTGTGTGTGTGTGTGTGTGTGTGTGTAAAGGTTAAAAATGAATTTAAAACTTAAAAGGGCCTTCCCTGGTGGCGCAAGGGGTTAAGTCGCAGCACTATGAAGCTATCCAGAACCACTGCAGCACAAGTTCGATACCCGGCCAGGGTGCTTCCCACATGGTGCAGCAGACCTCTCCTGTCTCACCCAGTGCTCCCCCAGCAGTGTATTTCAGTTGATCTGCCTGTTCTGCTCCCCACCCTGTCTCTGGTGAATCCTCTCACCCCTCATATACACCTCTGGCCAACACCCCAGCTTGGATGCATAAATAAATAAATCTTTAAAAAAAAAAACTTAAAAAGAGAAAATTTTAAATGGAAAAAGATTAAAACTGTGAAAATCTGAAATGGATAAAATTAACCAAAGGAAACAAAAAACCCTAAAACTACCAAATATTTGGAGCACATTTAAGTTTTACCTACCAAAAACCAGGTACCACAGAAAGCTGCCAGTTTTGTGAGGGCCTAGAAGAAAGGGCCCTACAACAAGTTTAGGCTGAAATCCTACTAGCCCTGATAGTTGAGTCATATACCCCAAAAGATCCAATGGTGCTAGACATATTAGCATTTGGAAAGGATACCATGTGTAATTTATGGCAAGTCCCAATGTGAGGATTTATACACAGATCCCTAGGGTTCTGGAGCAAATCCATGTAAATTTCAGCAGAGAAATATACACCTTTTGAAAAATTTGGCTTTAGTTCACTAATTGGACCCTTTAATTGGCCTAACATCTATCTATAAAAGATTAAGTAGTCTTGCAGAACTGCCCATCGTGAGCTGGATTCTATTAGACATACCGAGTTCAGTTGGTTCAGCAGCAATCCACTGTAAATGGAAGAAGTGCAAATGGGTTTGAGCATAAGCAATAAATAAGCACATAAAGTAGAACTGCATGAGCAGTTATCCCAGAGCTCCCTGTATCCACCACTTTTGCTCCTTTCTCAGCTAATACCAACGGTTATATTTGTGGCAAGCGTCAAAGAATGAGGAGGAAAAGCAGGTTGCTTATGAATAAGTCAACTCAGCATTTGGGTGCAAGCTGAAAAATGAAGGGCAACTGCACTACAGACTTACTAAGAAATGCCCTTAAATTCTCCAAGTGAGCAGATTTTCAGTCAGCATGTTTGATCAACCATTTTGAGTAGAAGGAAAAGTCACCTGAAGTTAACCTAGCATTTATATAAACTTATGGACAATAGTAACTGCCTTAGCCAATTGGTAAGTTATCTAGAAAGAAACAAACTATAACTAGGAAACTTAAGAGAGAGGCATATGACAGGACAAATAGAAGACACAAAGCATGATGCTTTGCATAACATGTATTAACACCCACCAGAGAGTGTCCATCATGGAAGAGACACAGAAATAACTTAATAGACACAAAGAATGGGCAAATTGATACTGAATAACCTCTGACATAATGGCTGCATGAATGAAGCAGATAGTTCTATCCATAGGTCCAAGAGGATGGACTTCCACTTATCAAGGTTAATCTAGCTTTTGGAGTTTCTGGATGTCTAATCTGCCAACAATAGATTTCAATGGAGACTATACCTTAAAAAGAACAACCAGTCATATGATATCCAGTTGATGCCATTGAATCCTTTCTGTCTTAGAAGGGACTTAGGCAGTGATTGACACATATTCTGGAATTGATTTATTCTCTCCTGCCCACTGAGCCTCATCTAAAGGCTTTGAAAGTGTTAGCTCCACCAACACAGCATCTCATATAACATCACCTCTGCGGAAGGAACCCACTTATCAGAAAAGGACATATTACATGAAGTTTTCTAAACTTACTACAAACTGTACTATGGAGAAACTGTTCAACTAATAGAGTAATGAAACAGTCTGTTGACCGTACAATTGAGGCACCAAGTAAGAGATAATATGCTCTAAGGATGGTGTGACATACTATACATAATAAATCTATCATCATTGTATGGTGCTAGGTCCTTAATAAGAAAAATAGTTGAACCTGGGAATTAAGGAGTGGAGCTGGAGTGGTCTCACCATCACTCCCAGTGACCCACTTAGGGAAAGTTTGTTTCTCATTATCTCAATTCTGAGCTCTGTGAATTTAGAGGTCCTGGTTTTCAAAGGGGACACTGTTCTACAATGGTACACAACAAGTCTCATCGATTGTTAAGTTGTTCTTGCTATTGCACTTCAGGCTCATTGAGTCAAGGGAGAGAAAATAAGAAAAATAACTGTCATGAAGCAGAGGCAATTGTCTCAATGGGACATAATAATCAGGGGCTAGGTCCCTCATGGGTAAGAGACTTTGCCCTTCTAAGGTAACTCAATAAATCACTAGTGGATAAAGTGGAGGTTAAGACTCCAGAATAGATAATAGTGAAAGAAAATTATTACCATCTATTGACTCAAATAAAGATATATCTGTTCCTATATGCCACAGGAACAGAGATTCATTCAAATTACTTCATGCATAATTGACATTATATACATGCTGATTAACAGTGCAGACAGCAAACTCTTAGACCCTACATAGACAGACCTATTGGAGTGTGTGTGTGTTGGGGGGGGGGGTAGAATATGAGTGGAAAAATGGATATTTTGGATCAGAGAAATTCCAAAATCTAGTTTATCTTGTTGCTTTTCAACTAAATTTTGTTATATTTGTTCTAGCATTCAGTGTTGACACAACTCAGTTTTGTCTTTCCTTCTTTCTGCACATATCTTTCCCCTTACACTCTTTCTACTTACTCTTGTGTCCCTTCCCCATATTTCTAGGTCAAACTCCTAAGGAAGGAAAATCATATGTGAGTAGAAGCTTCAAGTCAGGCCTTCTCAGATGCTGTTGGCTGCCTATGATGCCCTCTGCAAGAGGGCAGAGAAGACTTGACAGTGGAGATAGAGTAAATGAATACCTTCACCTAAAGACTTACTGGGAAAGGTACCCTTAACCTGCAATGGAAAGTGGGAAATTTCCCATCTGAAAGAGACTGAGAACAAGGTGGTTCTTATGGAATTTGACCTGTCCAGTATGTTGTGGAAGATTTATCAGGGATAGAGTTAATATTTAAATGTTTAGCAATCTAGTAAGACTTTTCCTCATGACCTATTTCTCCTTTTGTAATTTCACTAGTTGCTTCAATTTCAAAGTAAGATATAAACTGGGATTTCAAGCATGTATTTTCTGTAAACAGATGAAATGTGACCACTGGAAGAGACCATGAAAGCTACCTGCTCCAGGATCTTCCTCTATGGGAAATATGAATTTATTAACTGGTCTGTTTTGTTTATAAATTTTACTAAATGTGATCAACTCAGAGCAGTAATATGACCAGATAACTGTTTTAGAAAAATTATCTCAACAATGGAGTTAACGAGATCCTGAAGGAAGGACTACTGAAAGACAGTAGTTAAGATGCTTTGTAATAAACCCACAGCCAATATTATACTCAACGGTGAGAAGCTGAAGGCCTTTCCCCTAAGATCAGGCACAAGGCAAGGATGTCCACTCTCACCATTACTTTTCAATATAATACTGGAAGTCCTAGCCAGAGCTATTAGACAAGAGAAAGACATTCAAGGGATCCAAATAGGAAAGGAAGAAACTAAACTGTCTCTATTTGCAGACGATATGATAATATATATACAAAACCCTAAAAACTCCATAGGAAAACTACTCAAAATAATAGATCAGTTCAGTAAAGTAGCAGGATACAAAATCAACGCACAAAAGTCAGTAGCATTCCTTTATGCAAACACCCAATCTGAAGAAGAAGAAATTAAGAAATCCATCCCCTTCAAAATCGAAAACAAAAAATTCAAATATCTGGGAATAAATCTAACAAAAGACATAAAGGACTTATACAAAGAAAACTACAAAACTCTGTTGAAAGAAATAGAAGAAGACACAGAAGATGGAAAGGCATCCCTTGCTCATTGATTGGAAGGATTAACATTATCAAAATGGCAATCCTACCAAAAGCAATTTACAGATTCAATGCTATTCCAATAAAAATCTCAATGACATTCTTCAAAGAAATAGATCGACTACTGATGAAATTCATATGGAACCACAAAAAAACCTCGCATAGCTAAAGCCCTACTAACTAAAAAGAAAGAATATGCAGGGATTTCACTCCCTGATTTCAAACTATACTACAGAGCCAGAATAATTAAAACAGCATGGTACTGGAACAAAAACAGACAGAAAGACCAATGGAACTGAATAGAATACCCAGAATTAAAGCCACATATATATGAACAACTAATCTTTGACAAAGGAGCAAAGAAAATGCAGTGGAACAAGGACAGTCTATTCAATAAATGGTGCTGGGAAAACTGGACAGCCACATGCAAAAAAATGAAGCTAGACTACTACCTCACACCCTGCACAAAAGTCAACTCAAAATGGATAAAGGACCTGGAGGTAAGACCTGAAACCATAAAATGTATAGAAGAAAATATAGGCAAAACTCTACACGACATACATCTCAGCAAAATCTT
>PVIJ01011418.1:0-26670 GCA_004024925.1 Scalopus aquaticus
TCCCACCCCTCCCGTGGGTCCACCCCCCAGCGTTCTGCTTGCCTCTGGCCAAGCCCTTGCCGGCCTGGGGATGCTGAGGTGAGCCGACTCATTCCTTCCTGCAGACGCCGCCAGTCTGGTGGGGCTCCCCTCAGCCCTTCTCCTCCCAGGGTGCTGCCCCTGCTCCCCTTGTCCTCTGGCTCGCCTTGGGCCCCTGACAGCCTCTCTCTTGGTGCAGATGTGGAGGTGGACGTGGACGAACTAAACCAAGAGCAGGTGGCAGATCTCAACAAACAGGCCACGACCTACGGCATGGCTGATGGCGACTTTGTCAGGTGAGGCCCACCCCCAGTCCGTGTACCCTGCCCTGGTGCCTCTGTCCTGACTGTCGCTGTCGCGCTCATACCTGGCTCTGTCAAGGACTGTGCACGCCAGCCCGCGCTCCCGGGGTGGGCCTCGTGCAGCCGCGTAGTGCAGAAACAGGCCGCACCCAAGCCCTGCCACCGAGGGGGTCTGACCCCTTGAGGTGCGGGGCATTCTGGCCTCACGGGCAGCGCCCTCTGGCAGAGAGACCCCCTTTACTCCTCTTTGCTCCGACTCTGCTCTGGGCCACATCCCACGCAGAACACCTCGAATTGTCCCAGCTTACCCCGCAGCAGGTCAGAAACTGGTCCTGAGTCTGAACACAGCACCCGCTGCCGAGAACCCTCTGTGGCCCCATCTCTCTCAGGAGCGGCCAGGGCCTCACCTCCGCAGTCTGCGCTTCCTCTCCCCTCGCCTCGCCCCACCCCTGCGCAGCCAGCCTTGCTCCTCAAGTGCCCGAGACTCCTGCCGGCCTCCGGGCCACTCGCTGTGCTCCTGACTCAGCCTGGTGGCCGCAGAGCCCACCCCCAACCCCAGCCCCCGCCATGTTCCTGTTTCTCCTCCGCTGTCGCTTTCTCTTGTGTGACCTTCCCTTCGGGACTGCGGCAGCCTCTGCCTGTTCCGGGGTGCTCCCTCTCCCTCCTCCATGGTTCTGCTGTCAGGGCTCTGCCGTCCACACGTCTATTTTCTCACCAGAAGTAAATAATCAGCCCATGGGGGTGGGGGCTTTTGTTTTCAATACTGACTTCTGGATATCTCAGCACCCGGCGCACAGCGGGGGCTCAGTAAATAGCACCGAGACCCCCGGATGATCTGCCTGCTGCCTGTCCCCTCTCCCCACTGCAGGATGCTCCGGAAGGACAAGGAGGAGGCAGAAGCTATCAAACACGCCAAGGCCCTTGAGGAGGAGAAGGCCATGTACTCGGTGAGCGCGGGGCCGGGCTGGGGCTGCCTGTGCCTCAGGGAGGTGCTCCCTCACCAGCTTGACCCCTCTGCCACCTTCCCAGGGCCGTCGCTCCAGGCGTCAGCGGAGGGAGTTCCGGGAGAAGCGGCTAAGGGGACGCAAGATTAGTCCACCCAGGTAGGACCTCTCCCTGGACCCTGCTTTTCTGGAGTCAGTTTAGGGACTCTGGGGGGGGGGGCTGGGCTCAGAGCCTGGGGAGACCCTTGGGTGCAGACTTGTGGTTTGCAAAGAGACTCCCGGTGGGCCAGTGAAGGACCTGCCCAAAGGCTTAGGGAGAGGCGTGGCCTTGCGCGTCTGGACACCCTGCCCTGCCAGCCGCTCCCTCACCCCGCAGGACTTGGGCCCTTGCCAGACCCCCGAGCCAGCGGGGAGGCAGCATGGGGGGGCTGTAGAGTTGAGGGCAAGGTCCCAGCCCCGGACTCCCACCCGGTCCTGCAGCCTGACCACCTCCTCGCCATCAGTGTGGCTAAGTGACTTACCCCTCTGAGCTTCAGTTTCCTCCTTTGGCAGAGGGCCACTGTCACCTCTCAGGAGAGGCGCTGTGCAGGTGCCCCTGGCAAAGCTTCAGGCAGGTGTGGATGAGGCCTTCGGGCCAGGTGGGGAGATCCCAACCTAGGGTGAGAGGCCTTGAGGCAAGTCTCCTGCAGCTTTCGAGGCCGGGAGGCCCGTGCAAATCCCTGGTGCTTTGGTTCAAGGAAGATAACCGAGGGTGGCACTGAGGCCTAAACTACCCGCGTGGGGCCAGGGCTTGCCCTGGGTGGAGGGCATTCACGAGTCAGGCTCGCTCTCGGTGCCGTCCCGGAGGCGTAGGCCAGCTCCGCGTGGGAAAGCGCGGCCTCCAGCCACGGGCCTGGGGGGGAGTCCCTGCTCCTCGCTCCGTAGCTGTGTGGCCCGGCGGGAGCCGCCTTCTGGGCCTTGGTGTCCTCAGCCGCGAAGTGGGAGTAATTCGTACAGGTTGAAATAAGACACTTAGGACCAGGTACGTCGTGGGTGTCTGAGACGCGTTTGCTTTCCTGATTTGTCATCGTCTGTGTGGCTACACCAGGACCCACATAGCAGAACTGGGGCGTGGTGTGAGAAGAGGGGTGCTTCCGGGTTATGTTCGAGAAGCTGAGCAGAACCAAAGCTGCTGAAGTCCGTGTTGCTCTTGGTCCAGAGGCGCCTGGGCATTGTCGGGGGAGTGGTGGGGTCCAGCTGCCGGCACGTCTGGGGCAGGGCGGGCAGAGGCAGGGCCAGCACCCTCCTCCTGTGCTGGCGCCTGCCGTGCTTTCCCCGACTGGGGCGCTGGACCCACTTCCGTACCTGCTTAGACCCCAAGGCCCCGTTTCTCATCCCATCCGTCTCTCCGCAGCTACGCCCGCCGAGACAGCCCCACCTATGACCCCTATAAGAGGTGAGTTCTTCGGGACCCAGGGCAGAGTAGCCGGCGGGTCCCCCGACGGGGTCCGCCCTAGAGATCACAAATGGGGAGACGCGTTTGGGGGCTTAGTGCCTGGGGCGGCTGTGGGGCCAAGCCGTCGCGCTGGCTTTCTTCGCGCGTGAGCTGTCTTTAATTTTCTGATTTTCACGTAGTACAATTTGCGGCTAAAAAAATGAGCCTGCAGGAAGACATGATTTAGAAATCAAAAAGCCTCTTTAATTTCAGAGATTAAACACCCAGAAATAACCAGTGAGAAACAGAGGCCCAGTGGCCTGGCCGTGTCTGTCCCCTGGGGCTTGGGGCGGTTGGGACAGGGGTTGTGAGGACCTTGGGTGGTTGGCAGAACCTTAGTCTGAGCCCAGTTCCCTCTCGAGATTGGGGTGGGTGGGACTGGCCTCTGGAGACTCTTGGCGGGTGGGCACAAGGGTGCACAGACTCCTTTAGGTAAGGCCGCTGGCGCGAGTGCTTGGTGCGGGCGCCGTGAGGGACGTCCAGACCTTCGCGTGCAAAGCGGGCTGTGCCATGCTTCCGTGTGTTAGCTCTTGCTTCCCTCCCGACTTGAAACGCACGTTGAGGAAGCCTGTCTGGGACAGCTCGCTCCTCTCGTTCCGCTGCGGCCGTGAGACGTCTGTCCTGAGAAGACCGCGCGGCCTGGACTCGACTTGGCAGCGGGCGTCTGCCCCGGCTCCGCCCTGCGCGGTGGCTGAGCTGCTGGGTCGGGGGCTCTGTCCGCGCTGGCTGGTGGGCGGCTCCGGAGGCGGCACTGAGCTCCCCACCCCTGTCCTCCAGGTCACCCTCAGAGTCCAGCTCCGAGTCCCGCTCCCGCTCCCGCTCCCCAAGCCCCGGCCGAGAGGAGAAGATCACGTTCATCACCAGCTTTGGGGGCAGCGACGAGGAGGCTGCTGCTGCTGCTGCTGCAGCCGCCGCGTCAGGGGCCACCCCAGGGAAGCCCCCCGCGCCCCCCCAGGCCAGCGGCCCTGCCCCGGGACGTAATGCCAGCGCCCGGTCGGTAACGCTCATGTTGCCCGCCCTACGCCCCAGCCGCCGTGGGGGGGACCCGGGGCAGCGGGGGGCCCCGGCCTGGGCCTGTGCTGACCGGCGCTCCGTGCCCCGCCTGCAGCCGCCGCTCCTCCTCCTCCTCCTCCTCCTCCGCCTCGAGGACCTCCAGCTCCCGCTCCAGCTCCCGCTCCAGCTCCCGCTCCAGCTCCCGCTCCCGCCGCGGCGGGGGCTGCTACCGCTCCGGCCGCCACCCGCGTTCCCGCTCCCGGTCCTGGTCCCGCTCCCGCTCCCGCTCCCGACGCTATTCTCGGTCCCGCAGCCGAGGCCGGCGGCACTCGGGGGGGGGCTCCCGGGACGGACACCGCTACTCCCGCTCTCCTGCCCGGCGCGGCGGCTACGGGCCCCGGCGCAGAAGCAGGTGCGTGGTGGGTGGGGGCTCAGAGGGAGGGCCCCAGGGTGCTGCCCTTTGGTGGGGATGCTTGCGGTTGGCAGGAGGAGCGGGCATGCCAGGCGGTGGGTGGAGCGCAGCTGCTCCCATCGGGGCGTGGGGCGGAGGCCGGGCTCTTCCCGCGGTGTCCGAGGGGCAGGGTGCTCTGTCCCGGGGCTTTCTCAGGGACGTGGGTGCAGCGGGGGGGAGGAGCAGGCAGCCCTGGCGCGGCAGGCGGGGGCCAGCACTGCAGGCCCAGCAGACACTGGCATCTCGGCACTGGACGTCCACCCTGTGTGCTCTGGTGGGGCTGCTGGGACCAGGGCTGCTCGTGGGAGCGCAGCGTGGCTCGGTGGCGGGAGCTCGCACCCCGGAGCAGCTGCCTGGCCGCGGGTTTCGGCCCTGCTGGTGGCTCCTGGGGGCTGGCTCGTCTGCGGAGTGATGACAGCAGTGCGTCCCTCCCGCTGAGTGGGGACGAGTAGCCCCGCGTCAGGGCTTGCTTAGTGCTGGGCCTGGCCCTTCCGAGTGCTCGAGGTCATCCCGTCGTTCCGTGTTGTGTGGACCTCTGTCAGTCACACGCAGGGCCTGGCAGGTCAGACGGGCCAGGTGAGCGCTGGGGAATTGGGGAGCACAGGTCCCGTCTGGCGGGGTGCTGGCCACTCAGCGGCAGCCCCAGCGTCGCCAGCCTTCCGCTTCTCAAGAGCAGCTCGAGGTCTTTGAGGGACGGCTTCCGCGCGCGGTGCTGCCAGCAGATGGGGCTTTGCGCAAGCCAGGGCAGCGTCAGGAGAATTTCTGGTCTAGGCCTGGCTCCCGGCTCTGCCTGTCTTCTGCCCCAGGATGGGACGGGGCGGAGCCCGGAGGCGGGAGGCAGATCCGCTCAGGCCTTAGGCCGGCCTGGTCGGGAGCCCTTGGGCACAGGGAGAAGGGGGCTTGTGGGTCTACCCTGCGGATGGGTGGGCAACAGTGGGGTGAAGGGGCTGGCGCCAGCTGGTACTAACCCCTGGACCGCAGCACGGTGAGATGGTGAGGGTGCAGGCGGCGGGGGGCCTTGCTGTGCCCGCAACTGGGCGTCTGTGTCGGGTGCCGGGGGGTGGGGGGGGTGCGCCCGGCCAGAGGTGGCCGCCTGGAAGCAGTGAGTGGGAACGGGGGGCGCCGAGTGGAGGGCCCTTGCCGGCTGTGGGGGTCTTGAGGGCCGACCGTTGAGAGACTGAGAGGTGCAGCTTGGGGGTCTCAAGGGCAGCAGCGGGATGGAAGGGAGAGGCGCGTCTCAGGCTGCCCACACGGGGCCCTGCAGGGGGCTGGAGATGGGTAGCTGGGAGGCGACTGTTGGCCCCCCAGAACCTCACGGCACTCTCCCGCCCCCAGGAGCCGCTCACGCTCGGGGGACTGGTACAGGCGGGGCGGCCGGGGGCCCCGGCACCATAGCAGCAGTCGCAGCCACAGCAGCTGGTCCCTCAGCCTGTCGCGCAGCCGCAGCCCCACGCGGAGCCGCAGCCGCAGCCCCAGCCCGAGCCGGAGCCGGAGCCTGAGCCGCAGCCGCAGCCAGAGCCACTCGCCATCGCCCCCAAGGGAGAAGCTGACCAGGCCGGCAGCGTCCCCTGCCGTGGGCGAGAAGCTGAAAAAGTGAGCAGGGCAGGGCTGGGGAAGAGCTTGTCAGCCTCTGCTGGGGAGGTGGGCCCCGCTTTTTTGGTTTTGAAGGGACCTTGGTCCTGTCCTGGAGGACTGAGGGGGTCACGGCCCTCTCCTGGGAGGGTGGCTTTGAGGGGCCCGTGGACGCTCCTTGGGGACATCCGAGGCCATCACCGAGGTTCTCTGGTCTCGGGCAGTGCAGAGGCCGAGGGGTTGGGGTGGCTGCCCTCCGCTCCTCCTTGCCAACCGTGCCCTCTGCCCCGCTCCCACCCAGGACCGAGCCGGCCGCTGGTAAAGAGACAGGAGCTGCCAAAGTCAGTAAGAATTTGGAACTCGCCCGTCTAACTCCCGCAGCAGCAGTGCCCGAGAACTGGGCCCGGTGGGCCTGCAGGGGGGGCCCGGGGGGGCCGGGAGTTCCAGCCCCAGGGATTGAGGGGGGCTGGAAAGGCTTTGCCCCTGAGATCTGCGTCCCCTGCCCCCTCTTCACTGTTGCTCCCAGACCTCATGGTGGGTGTCCGCAGCCTGCCCCTCGCTCCCCCACGAGGCCCAGGCTCTTGGATGAGGCGGGTTGTGGGCGCTCCGGGACACCCACCCTCTCCCCTCTCTTCTCCCCTCCCCCAGCCCAAGCTGACGCCCCAGGAGAAGCTGAAGCTGAGGATGCAGAAGGCGCTGAACAGGCAGTGTACGTTCCCGTCGCCTCGGGCCCCGCTCCTGCTCCCGGCCTGGCCTTTTTCAGACAGGCTGGCGCAGGGGAGTAGCTCTACTGCTGCCGTTCTAGGGGCCTGGGTGGGCTGGTTGGGCCTCTCTGAGCTCAGCCTGTACACTGGAAAGGGGGGTGCCCTTGAGGGCCCCCCTCAGCTGCCGTGTGCCCCTTCCCACAGTCAAGGCGGATAAGAAGGCAGCTCAGGAGAAGATGATCCAGCAGGAGCATGAGCGCCAGGTTAGGGTGGGAGTGACGCGGGCCCTGGGGGGGCCCTCACGGGGGAGCCTACGGTGAGCCTCATGGCCTTCTCTGCGCAGGAGCGGGAGGATGAGCTTCGCGCCATGGCCCGGAAGATCCGCATGAAGTAAGCCCGCCCCCTGCCCCCGCCCCCGCGCTGCGGCCACAGCCCTCTGCCCCCACCACCCACGCCCAGCCGAGCCCTCGGGCCGATGGACGTCGCTCCTGCCCGCCCACCGTCCCCAGCTTTGCTCCAGCCTCTGCTGCCAGCCTGTCGAGTTTGCTGTTCTCTTGGCAGACTTTTTCCCAGTTCCCCCCACATTCACCTGGGAGGCCCTCCCTGCCCGTCCTATCTAGGGTAGCACCCCAAGACTCCATTCTCCAGCCCACTTTCAGGGTGCTAAACCCCCCGCCTGACCCCCGTGGAACGAGAACCCCGCCGTGGTTCTCGTTAGCTTCCCTCCTGTTGGTGTCCTGGCTGAGACGCTCGGCCTGGCTGGGGCCCGGGACAGTGAGGTGGCGCTTGGCAAACGTGCTGGCGGGTGCGGGCTGCCGGGCGGGGCTGCCCTCCCCCTGGGTGAGCTGCTGTGGGTAGCTCGGCGCAGGCTTAGATAGACGCGAGTCGCTCCCGCTCTGCCTGGCGCCAGGGCGGGTGCCCAGTCTCCCTTCACATTTGGGGCAGGGGCCACAGCAGTCAGTGCCAAGGGGATACCTGGACGTGCACGCCACTTGCGTCTCGGCCACCCCCAGAGAGAACTGGAGGCCTTGGTGCTTGGTGTGGGCAAAGGGAGGCTTGTGTGGCCCCCCCATACCCGCTTGGAACGGTGGGCGAGCAGCTTGCGCCCTGGGTGGGCTCTCCCGGCGCCGGCAGCTTGTGCTGAGTCTTGGGGGGGCGAGACCCTGGGGACTCGGCCTGCCCATCACCTGGTTCCGAGCACATCGCCCCGCCCACCGGCTGTGGGCCCTTCTGTTTGTGGTTCTAAGTGGGGAGGGAGTAGTGCGCCCCCCCCAGGCTTGTTGGAGAAATCAGCGCGGTCCTGGCCAGGCGTGGAGGTGTCCCATAAACACAGCCCTGGGGTGCAGATCCCAGTTGTTCCCACGAGGGCCAATTAAGCACTTAAGAGTATGAGACCACGCTGGACAGAGACGGGGAGTGTCCAGATCCTGCTCTGCCCAGCACAGCTCTAAGTGGGGATAATGGCAGTCCCTGCCCCTGAGCTTGCCCCCAGCTGGCCCTCCTGCAGGGCGCCCGCCACCCTCTCAGCCTCCCTGGTTGCCTCCCTCCCCTGCAGGGAGCGGGAGCGGCGGGAGAAGGAGCGAGAAGAGTGGGAACGCCAGTACAGCCGGCAGAGCCGCTCGCCCTCCCCCCGTTACAGTGAGTCTCCCTGGGGCTGGGGCTCGGGGCTTTGAAAAGTCAAAACAGGTCACCAGAGACTGGGCCGTCGCCCACGTCTGCTGTCCCTAAGTTAAAACTGAAGTGTGTGACCACGCACAGGGAAGTCAGCCGGGGTAGCCCCTGGGGACCCAGCAGCCACTCAGTCCTGGGGCCGCTGCTGGCGCTTACTGTGCTTCTGTCCTCTCGCTCCCCTCTCAGGCCGAGAATACAGTTCCTCCAGAAGGTGAGCAGGCCCCCAGCAGGGCCCTGGGTTGGGCTCTCAACACACCCCTTGGTGGGAGGCCGGCCGAGCCCTCCACCCTGCCCTGCCCACCTGCCCTGCGTCGCTTCCTCCAGCGAGGCCCAGGTGCCAGCGTGTGCGCTCACAGCGGGCTCCCGTAGCCCGCCCCTCAGGGGAACCCCTTTTCTCTCTGCAGACGCTCGAGGTCCCGATCCCGGAGCCCCCATTACCGACACTAGGCAGAGGAGGGGACTGAGGGGAGCAGGGCTCAAGCTGTGATGCTGCTGGTTTTATTAGTGAAATAAAATCAAACGTTATTTAATTCCCTTCATCCGGCCTCATGTCGTGTGTGCGGGGACCGGGGGTGCGGGGCTCCCAAACCCCAGCGTGGCCACGGTGGCTGCTGCAGCCCCCCCAGCAAGGCTGGCCCGGCCGGTGGGAAAGGGCCTGGGGCCCGGCGTGCCGAGGACAGGCCAGGACTTTGCCCAGGGCTTCTGGTGACAGGTCCAGGCCTCTCCCCGCCCTCACCTCAGCCCCTGCCCTGGCCTCGCCCTCCCCGGGAACCGGGAACGCGGCTTTCTGTGCCAGTCCTGCTGTGCCCCAGGCACTGGGGGCTGGCCTTTCCCCTCACCCCCTCATTCCAAACCGGTCTGTCCAGCCGTCCACCCCAAGGAGGGAAAGCCGCCTGCCCCACCTCAGACACCCCAAGAAAGCCAGAGTCCAAACGTGTGTGTAACAGGGGAGGGTTTACTCACAGCACGGGGAGGGGAGGTCAAACATGCGCGCGAACAGGCCCCGGCCGCGGGGAGGGCACCCCACCGCTCAGGCCTCCCCGGCCACCTCGGGGTGCTTCTGCCGCAGGTGTTTGTCCAGGGTGGCACGCAAGCCGAAGGGCACACAGCAGTGGGGGCACTCGAAGCGGGTGCTGCCAGGCCCCAGGCCGTGCATGCGGCGGTGGCGGTTCAGCTTGCTGCTCTGCGCGCAGGCGTAGGAGCAGAGCTCGCAGCTGTAGGGCCGCTCGCCCGTGTGCGAGCGCCGGTGCACCGTCAGGTTGCTGCTGTTGGCGAAGTGCTTCCCGCAGAACTCGCAGCTGCCCCCCGGCCCGCGGCTCTTGCCCGCCGGCTTGGGCGTCTTCTTGGGCGACATCTTCTGGCTCTTTGCCGGGTCAGTTCTCTGTTCCTTCGTGGTGGCTCCCCAGCCTTCGCCGCCGGGGCCCGCCTGAGCCCCACCACCAGGAGCCCCCGGTTCTTGGACACCCGCCGTGGCCGCAGCCCCCGCCCTATCCCCGCCGCGGCAGGGGAGCGTGCTGGCCGGGGCGGCGGCGTGGGCAGCCGGCTCGGGGGGCGCGGCGGAGGCCTGCTCCCGGCTGGTGTCGGCCGGGCAGGGGCTCTGAGGCGGCAGCTGCCGGTGGGTCTTCTTGTGGCGGTTGAGCTTGCTGCTCTGCGCGCAGGCGTAGGGGCACTGGTCGCACACGTAGGGCCGCTCGCCGGTGTGCGAGCGCATGTGCACCTTGAGGTTGCTGAAGGAGCTGAGCGTCTTCGTGCACACGGGGCAGGTGGGGCTCCGCCGGCTGAGGCTGCTCGCCCGGGCGCCCTTGGCCTCGGCTTCCGGCCCCACCACGGCCGACACGGCCGCGGCCACCTCTGCCAGGCCCAGCAGCGGGGCCTCGGGCGTCTCGGGCTCCGTCTGGTAGATGGACAGTCCGTGGTCCCACTGGGCGTGGCGCAGCAGCTTCCAGGCCCCAGTGAACTGTCTGCCGCAGCGGAGGCAGCTCAGGGCCTTCAGGTCCTCGCGGTCTGCGGAGAAGAAAAGAGGAGGGCTGGGAGTCGAGGCAGCCGCCGGCCCGTCTGTGGCTGGGCCCTTGTGCGGCTGAGCGGGGCAGCCCGGCCGCTCTGCCCTCGCGAAGCTGGTGTTCGGAGGCGGGCGGGCAGATGGCTGAGCGGGGAGGAAAAGGCTGGCGTGGGCCTGAGGCTTTCCCTCCATGTGTTTGGGGATCTGGCTGGGCCTCAGCTTGCTCTCCCCACTTTCCTGCAAGACAGGAGATGAGCCCTCCCTTTTCCCCACAGGAAAACTGAGGTAGGGACCTTTCCCCAAGGCTCCACAGCTTGGAAGGGATTTTAATCCAGAAACCTGGGAAGCAGGAAGCGGGCTTTCAAGAGATTATCGGCTTAATATAAATATCTCTTGAGCATCGGATGGTGTCGCACCAGACCCACTTGGTTCCATGTGCGACCGTCCCTTACTCTGACCGTCCCTTAAAAAGAGAGATGGCCAATGTCTCAGAGGGGAGAGGGCTAACAGCCTCCTAAAGAAGTGGTGGAGTAGTGACCTAGGTCCACTGCATGGGCCCCAAACCGAGAACCCCCAAACTTTGTATTTTCTCTAGTCCTACTAGATGCACTTGCCTTTCATCTTCAAATCCTAGAGAGTCGTGGGGTGGCTCTGTGGATGCAACACCAGGGTAGAGATCACAAGATGGGGGTGGGGTGGGGGGGCAGCCTGACCTGACTTTCAATTCTGGTTCTCTGGCTCCCTAGCTGTGTGACCTTGGGCAAGAAACAGCCTTTCTTCAAGCCTCCGCTTCTCGGTCGCTAGCTAGAATCTAGGGATCCTAGAGGCCCCGTCCCTTTTAAAGTTGTGTGAACCTGTATGGAGGACAGCTGAGAGCCTTGGTCCTTACCAGCCCCCAATACACCAGCCGGGCCCCTGGTGCTGGGGTGTCAATATGTTCCAAGTCCCAGCAGGTCCCCCAGTGTCGGGTCACAAAGCCCCTCCCATCCCGGCGCTACCGTTGATCCAACCACTGCCCCTCCCATCTCTCCATAGGATCCTCCCCCTGGCCCAGCCCTGCATATAAAACTGCGGCCCAGCCCTGCATATAAAATTGCATTTCTTAAACTTCGGGAGCACAAAGGCCAGGATCTTCGTCAGTTTGCATGAGCCCCGCAGCCTACTCTGACCCGCAGCTCACTTGAATCTACTCCCCGTTAGGGGTTTTAATTCCGTCCTGAGAAGGAACCCAGGTGTCCAGACACCAGAACCTGGCTCAAACCAGGGGCTTCCCAGCACGGGCCGGGAGATTCCATCCGGGAGGGAAGCCAGAAGCCCCTTCCCTGGCTCTGAGCAAAGGTGCCACTCAGCTCCCTCGGAGGTGACAGAGATGGGAAGGGCTGGCTTCATGGCCCCCTTTTCAGCCATCTACAGCTCTTCCTCCCCAGGCCGTGGCCCTCCCCAGAGGTCCCTCTATCGCCACCCTGGTCCAGCCACCTGGCCAGTTATTTCTGGCCAAAGGGAAGGAGAAGTGAAACCAGATTGGGGGGTTGTGTGTGTGGCAAATCCCCAGACTAGTCTTCTGGGGCTGGCCACACCCTGTGGGCGGCCCTCCCTCCCTCCCCGCCAGCCCAGCCCCCGCCCTCACCCACCCCCTCACCACCACTAGTCCCAGCCCTAGGACAGGGCAGGCCCTGGCCACGCCTAGGCTGCACCCGAAGGGGAGAGAGAAAGGGGAAGTAGTGCTCACTGCCCTGCCTGTCCAGCGCAGCCCCTTCTCCCACAGGAAGCCGGGCCCTTGAACTTGAAAGGGCGCCTGCCTCCCGCCTTTACTCACCTGCGCCCTGGCAGGGGCTGGGGCCTCTGGAGAGCTGACAGCCCAGCTTCTTGTGGTCCATGAAAGCAGTGATGGCCTCCAACGGGAAGGTCTGCAGGCAGCGGCCGCAGGTCAACAGATCGGGGTGTTTGTCGGTCCAGGGCTGGCGGTCTGCAGGGAGGAAGCGGGTGGTGAGCACGGGGAGGGGCCAGGATGGGGGCTGGGGGTTCCGGGGGCGAGGGGAAACCCGAAGGTCAGAAAGGGGCTGGAGGCCAGACCGGGCGAGGGAAATAAGGCAGGGGCGGTGGGCTGGGGTCGGGGCCCGGCCGAAGGGGTCCCACCCGAGGGAAGGAGGGAGGGAGGCGGGCCGGGGGCGCTCACCCAGAGGGGTCGTGGTCAGCGGCGTACACAGCCACTGGTTCCGCACGCCGGCGCCGGGGCGGGGGGCTCCAAGCCCGGGCAGCACGCCGTGAGCGTGGCGGGGCTCGTCCTCGAACTGGCCCGCCGCGGGCACTTCCTTCAGGGTTAAGGGCCCCAGCCACTGGGCCTGTAGGGGCCGCGGCTCGGGCTCGGGCTTCACTTCGATGATGAGGTCGGGTATCTCCATCTCGTCGTCTGTGCCGGCGGCGGGCTCCGGGTCTACTCGGCGGGGCGTGCAGCCGGCCTTGCGGCGGGACATGAGTCGCGGGCCGGGCGAGCAGGCGGGCGGAGGACTCGCGGGCGGAGAACTCGCGGGCCGTGCGCGCTCAGACCGCGGCTCTCAGGTGAGTGACTGCGGCGACCCGCCGCGAACTCTTACACGTGCTGGCCCGGCCCGTGGCCCCGCCCATTAGGCGTGGCCTGGCGGAAGAGGACGGGGCGGCCCCGCAGGGGCCCCGCGGGCAGCCAAATCCAATCAAGGCCGTGCCCACTGCGCTTGGCTTAGTGACCAAAACTTGGTGACACAACTGTGCGTGGAAACAGCGATTTCTGATCTCGTTTTAAGTCTGGTGAAACGGAAGGACAGGGTGTCCTCACACCCCCAACTCACCCCGCAGACAATGGTTTCTAACAAGGCACCAAATCGTATGGAATAAATACTCCATTAAATGCATTACAATAAAAATTTAGCGGGCAAACGTATTGCACGCCTGAACAAAACGGACGATACTGACCTCAAGCACTTTACTCGTTGGGGGCCGCAGCCTCTCCACACGATAACTCTGGAAAATACGGATTGTCTTCTAAGATGGCCAGTGCAAAATAAAACTAGGACGGCTTTTAGAGGGACAGGATTGCCGGGTTAGGAGCTCTCGATTGTCTTTCCACCCCGGGAAGGGCTAGGTAGAGTTGAGCCCTGAGAGAGGTGACCGGAAGTCAGCCTGTGTACTCAGAAATAACAAAGGGGGTGGGGGGTGGAAGAGATGGCCGGTGATTGAGTTCTGTCCGAAAATGGAGGCAGACTCAAGAGGGTCTTGGACCCCTTTAAGGTCTTGGTTTTCCGGGGCCAGAGTCTTGGGAAGGTTTGAATAGAGGAGGGTTACAATTCCACAGCATGGCTGTGGAAACCAAATAGCCAACCGTCTTCCCCCCTCTACCTTGAACATCCCTCCTCAAAGCAGCGCTCTGCTCAGTGTTTGAAGTGGCATCAACACCCTGCCCCACCCTCCAGCTCTCACAAGTTTTCTTCCTGGCATCGACCACACAGTAATACAGAACTGTTTTTGACTGTCCTCTCCCGCCCGTGCACCTCTCCCACCCCCTTCATTCTGTGCAAGCCCCCCAGAGGTCAGGCTCAGTCCTCCCCCACAGTGTCCCCAGCCCAGGCCGAGTGAATTTCACATGCTAATCTCCTGGAGGGTTGCTCCAGGCCCAAGGGTTCCTCACATTGTTATTCAGGTCTCAGCTCGATTGTCCTCCTGAGAGCAGAGGTCCTCCCTGACCATCATATCTAA
Source organism: Scalopus aquaticus (assembly GCA_004024925.1). Classification (NCBI taxonomy): domain Eukaryota; kingdom Metazoa; phylum Chordata; class Mammalia; order Eulipotyphla; family Talpidae; genus Scalopus; species Scalopus aquaticus. The sequence continues at coordinate 13,858 of PVIJ01011418.1, forward strand.
AGTAGCCCCACCCTGCTAATGGCCTCCCAATTTACACTCCATGACCTCCACTTGTTTCCAGTTCCCTCCTGGGCCTCAGTTTCCCCATCCGTTAGCTGAAGTGGCTTCTTCAATGTCACCTTCTCTGACCACCCAATTAAAAAGGCTCCCCAACCCTGCCCACCTATTATTCCATTACCCTTCTCTTAGAATCCCTTTACATCACTCATCAAGCTGCGAAGGGTCTCTGTCTAGCCTCTTCTGTCTGTTCCAGCCCCCTTAGAATGTAGCTTCTGAACAAGCAGGAGCCCGGTCTGTCTTGTTCACAAACAGATAGCCCGACCTGTTCATGGTTCAGCGGACAAATATGGATTGAACTGTTAGGCATTCTTTCCATGGCTATTTGCAGCCGGTCCGGCACTGGGCCTTGGGGATCTAGTGGGAATCAGAGGTACACGGGGTGCCCTCAGGCGAGAAATTAATTGTCTGAGCTCAGAACAGCAAGGTGCCCCTGCGCCGCCTCGGGCCAGCAGAGGGTCAGCCTTGCAAGGCTCTGTTTCCTCCTTTGCAAAACAAGGCTGCAGGGTGGGCTGGGGGACAAGAAGACCGCCTGGGTCCATTGTGCTACTACCCTCCAAACGTTTTTCCAAGTGCCTGGCTTCTGAGAGGAATATCTCAAGGTTTGGGTAGGGGAGGTGGAGCTCAGACTGGAGGTGAGGGGTGGGAGTATGCACATGTAGAGAACGGGGTGTAAAGACCTGGGGTTTTAACTCAGCGGGAAGGGGGTAGTTCTCCCCTCTCCCAGCCTCAATTTCTTCCTCTGAAAAATGGACATCCTGGGCGCTCCACCTCGCAGGCTGGGGGATCAGATCCAAGGGCTAAGCTAGGGCGCCGGCGCGTGATGCTAGGGCTGCGCCGCGGCTGAGCCCCGGAGCCCGACCGCGACCACGTGGGGCGGCGGCGGCGGCGCGGGCGGAACGCAGGTTCCGCGGCTCTCGCGGCCCGCCCGGGCCTCTGCGGCGGGGGCGCCGGCGGAAGTGGGGGCGCTGGCGCCGCGGACCTCGGTGAGTGTGGGGTGTTGGTGCTGAGTTGTGAACACGTTGCCGCTCCCAGGCCCCGGAGGCGTGGGTGGGGGGGACGCCTTCCCGAGTGGAGGAAGAAGCAGCCTGGACTCTGGTGGCCCGGGGCTGCCGGGAGGGACGTCCCGCGCACGCGGCGGGGTGGGGAGTCGGAGGAGGGCACATGCGACCACTCAGGAAAATAATAACGACGACGGCCGTCACCGCGGGGATCCTCAATTCCCGCCTTTCCTTGGGTGGGCTCGGTTGCCTAGCGCCGGAGGTGGGCCGAAAGTCCAGCCCGAGCGCCCAGGGCGGAGTGGGGAGTGGACGCCTGGGGGCCGGGAGGACCTATTTAGTATAAGAAAAGGAGAGCGATGGGTGGTCAGGACGGAAGCAAGAGAAAACTGACCGGGCCAGGGAGGGGAAGGCCTGTGTTTGGGGTTCTGGCCCTATCTGGAGGCGCCATTGCATTAATTTGCATCCACATGGGACCTCCTGGGTTGTGTGTGTGGACCTGGCGGCACCTTGGTTAATAAGGTCTGGGGCTCACTGTTTACCGGATAACTCAGCAACTGGAGGCTGTGAAGGGTTAACTAAATGTCCACTGAGCGGATCATTCCCATTTTCTTGAAAGTAAACAGCTGAGGCCCCAGGGAGTACCGTTTGTGACTCCTCCGCTGCCATTGACCTGAGTGATGGGCTGTTAGATGAATCTAATTCATTTTTCCGGTGATGGGGGATGGGTCTGGACATTTTTCCTGATATCTTTGAGCAACAAATCCTAAACTTGGAGAGAGAAAGGATAAAGGACGCTGGGGCCTGGCCACCAGGAAAATGGATCGTGCCTGCCTGCACACACCCTGACCTTTCCTCAGACCAGTTTCTTATCAGGTCACACCTTGGCTCCCAAAGCTCCAGCTGCTCCCCTGTGGGGTGAGGGCCCAGCTCTGCTGTCAGCCCAGCCTGGGGTTGCTCCCTTTTTCTGCCACTCAACAGCTTGCAACAGAAGATGATTTGATATATCTCAGCTTCAATTACCTCTTCAGGAAAATTGGGATTGTACTGATAGGACCTAAGCTGTCCACATCCCTGCGGAGGAAAAAAAAAAAAAAAGTCCCTACTGGCCCACCCTTTATTTTGTTGAGTGCGGGGATTTTTTTTTAAAAAGATTACTTTATTTATGCATACAAGAGCTGGGGTGTAGGCAGGAGGTGTGTGTGTGTGTGTGTGTGTGAAAGGATTCACCAGAAATAGAGTGGGGAGCAGAACAGGCAGACTGACCGAAATACACTGCTGAGGGGAGCAGCCAGTGAGACAGGAGCCGTCTGCTGCGTCATGTGGGAAGCGCCCTGGCCTGAGATCAAACTTCTGCTGCAGTGGCTGCTGACAGCTTCCTAGTGCTGAGACTTAACCCCTTGCACCACCAGGGAGGCCCTGTATACAGGGATTTAACAATTCTTTGGCCACTTGCTTAATTGCCATCAGTCCTTTATTAACTATTAGCTCTAGAGACTGGGGTGTTTCTCCCTCAACACTCCAATGTAACCTAGGCTGGGAGAAAACACTAGGGACTAATAACCCTCCACTAAACTTGGAGTGAAGTGAACAGATTAGTTCTAAAATTTGTATATCCCTTAATCCTGTTTACAGAGGTATCCTTCTGATTAACTGGGAAATTTAAATATCCTTTAATCCCATTGACTGTGGATTTGCCCATCACCAAAATCTCAGGGGCCTTCCTGGACTCTTCTGATGCCCCGAAACCATCAGCAAACAGTGAAGGCTCTCAGCCTGCAGAACATAACCCCCATCCTCGGTTTTCACCAGACCGCAGTGTGGCTTCTCTCCCGGTTTCCCCGCTTGCCTCTCTGTCCTCCGCAGCCCATTCCCAGTGCAGCAGGCTGGGGGCCTGTGAAAACCGGTCCGATCCTGACACTCCCGCTGAGGGCTCCCTGGTGTCCCACCTCACCCGAAGTTCTCACAAGGGCCATCAAGGCCTCTGCATGAGCTGCCTCTGCCCCCACCTCCTCCACAGTGGCCTCCTTGCCCCACCTCAGAGTCCCCCTTCCATGAGATTTCAGTTACTGTGCTTTTTGACTGGAATGCACCGCCCTCCCCCTCACCCCCCCATCTCACCAGGACTCCTGATTTCACTCAGGTAACCTTATCCGAGAGATCTTCCTTGAGTGCTCTTTCTGGGAACCACCTCTTGCCCCAAGGCTGGGTCAGTTGTCCCCTCTGGATTCTTAAAGCCCCCAGGCTCCTTCATTCCAGCCTGGCCCACTCTGGATCCTTGTGTCAGGGCTGAGTCTCTGTCACCCTCCTGGGCAGGGCTGGGCTGTTTCACTCAGCTGTGCCCCCAGCACTGGCCAACATGGGCTGGACACAGAGCAGGCGCTCAGATAATGGGTGCTAGTGTGGACGGCTGAGTCTTTACATTCCTGCAGCCAGCACTTACCTGAATTGCCCCTTGCTTGCCAGGCCCTAAGTGGGGCTGGGAATGGAGTTGTAGAGATAGTGGACCCGTCTCTTCTCTCACAGGCTTATGTTTCGTGGGAGGACAAACAGCATGTAGGTTAGCAAGCACATCAGCTTGTCAGGAGGGAATATGTGGAGAGGGTGATGCAGAGTAGAAGCGTTACTGGTTTCCACCCTGTAAAGGTGGAAATTTGGGCAGCAGCAACCTGAGTGAAGCAAGGGAGGAAGGTGAGCCATGTGGCTGGAAATATTTATGTATCCCATCTGGAAGAGGGGCCCAGGCAATCAACAGCGATGCAAAGGCCCTGAGGCAGGAATGTACTTGGCTCAAAGACTGATAACTGAGGAAGGCCAGAGGCACACGCGGGAGATGAGGTCTGGGAGAGGCCTGTGGCCATCGCAAGGACCTTGGCTTTTGCAGTGAGTGAGGGGGGCCGTGGAGGGCTCTGAGCTGAGGAGGGGTGATGATCAGACTTGGTTCTCAGAGGACCCCTCTGACAGTCGAATGGGGTCCAGGCTGTGGGTTGGAGGTAGCAGCTGGGAGCCCCGTGGGGAGGTGACCACATTAGTCCAGGTGTAACGTGATGGTGGCTGACCTGGGAAGGGGGCAGAGTAGAGAGATCCAAAGTCACTGGATTCTCAATGTGATTTTGAAGAGGGAGCTGACAGGCTTTGCTGCTGGATTGAATCTGCGGGGGAGAGAAAGTAAGGACCCCAAGGCACAGTGGATCACCAGCTTCCTTTGCCCAACAACCCTCGGGGGGCTTTTATGCTTCATTTCACAGATGAGGAGCCTGAGCGAGGAGACGGCTGCTTATAGCATAGCAGGGACCTGCACAGATCACTTGCACTGGGAGTCTGGGAGGGCTGGGAACTGCGTCTCCCGGTCTGTGACCCCCAACCCCTGCCCCTGTCCTCTATGTCTAGTGGTAAGCTGTGGCCAGCTGCAGCCTGTAAGCGAAGAGTGGGTTTTACACTTCTACATGGTTGGAAAAGTAAACATTTTTGTGGTGTGTGAAATTCACTAAAATTTAAATTCCAGTGGCCCAGCAGGTGAGGATCTTGGGGCCACGTTCACTGCTTGCCTGTTGCCGGGCTGCTTGCCTGCTGCTGTGGCAGAGTTGGGGAGCTGTGACAGACCCTATGGCTGGCAGCCCGAACTGTTTACTCTCAGGTCCTTTCTAGAAGGAATTTGCTGACCTGTGCTCATAAGGATTTGATTTGAGTCATCAGTGGAGGTGTCCAAATCTGTGAACTTGAGAGCTAGTTACCGAGGGGCTGGGCAAGTCTGGGGCAGGGACAGAAAGGGGTTGGGGTGAGGGTGACTTTTTAAGGGACATGGAAGCATTACAATACGCCCCTTTTTAAAATGAGGATTTACAAGTTACTTGGAATAGCTTACACACATGCATGACACCCAATCCAAAAGGCACTGAAAGGTGGACAGCGAAGAGTCCAGCCCCGCTCTGCAGCCTTGCATTTGGAGTAGCTGACCAAAATTTTGCCATTTTCCTGGGGCCTGTGGAACCGCCCTTTTTGAGGCTTTCCTGATTGACACCCTGAATAGAATCACAAAGGATTTGAAGGTGTTTCTCCACAGATGTGCCAACTCCCCGCTTTATCGGCCTGTTTAATCATCGCTGTTCTGAGAAGTAAGGACGCCTTGATTTTTTTTTTTAAAGATTTACTTTATTTTGGGGGTGGTGGTGAGAGGAGTTAGAGGATTCACCAGAGACAGAGTGGGGAGCAAATGAGGCGGATCTGAAATACACTGCTGAGGGGAGTAGCTGGGAGACAGGAGAGATCTGCTATGCCATGTGGGAAGCTCCTTGGCTGGGGATCGAACTCATGCTAAGGTGGCTGCTGATAGCTTGGTAGTGCTGAGACTTAACCCCTTGCGCCACCAAGGAGGCCCTCCACCCCCATTCCAGTAAGGTGGTGAATCTGCTCCAGTGTTACAGCCTTCCACCTGCATGGCTCAGCACCAGTTCTCAGCTAGGGATGATTTTTATTCCCCAGGGGACATTGACAATATATGGAAACCTTTTTTTTTTTGGGAGGGGGGGTTGTTATGAGATTGAATTTTCCTACCGGACTGCTTAATCAGTGGAGACATATTTTTGGTTGTCACATCTTGGGGTGGGGACACTACTGACATCTAGTGGGTAGAGGCCAGAGATGCTGCTCAAATCCTACCCCTGTGCCCAGCACAGCCTCCCATAAGAAAACAAGACCATGATCCAGTTCCAGAGTCACGAGTGAGGAGTTGGCTTCCACAGCCCGTGCTGGTAAATGAGGGTGACGGCCCAGATGTTGGCAATAGAGAGTGGGAAATGTCATGTTGGGAATAGAGAGAATCCCCCCTCCTTTCTCTTTTAGGACCTCAATTTAAAAAAGGAAAAATCAGGCCTTCCTGGTGGCCTAGGGGTTTAGTCTCAGTGTCATCATCGCTATGGTCTGAGTTCGATCCCCGGCCAGGGAGCTTCCCATATGGCGCAGCAGACCTCTCCTGTCTCACCTGCTGCTCCCCTCAGCAGTGTACTTCAGTGGATCCGCCTGTTCTGCTCCCTGCTCTGTCTCTGGTGAATCCTCTCACCCCTTTGCACCTCTGGCCCACACCCCAGTTCTTCTACACAAAAAAAAGAAAAAAAAATTCCAGGCTAATTTTTTTTTTTGTGGACTGTTCCTCAATTTGCATCTCCTCAGGATTAGATTCAGGTGGTCCGTTTGGGGCAGGAGCACCGCAGACGTGGCGCCCGTGCTGAGCACTTCACACTGGGGTACGTGTGGCATCTGGCTGCCCCATGGTCACACACCGTGACTTTAGTCTCCGAGCGAATGTGCCGTCCCCAGGTTTCTGCACTATAAAGTTAGTGCTTACTCTTTACAGTGTTTACAGATGTTTTGTGAGCAGGCATTTTAAGATGAAGTAGATCTCTGTACCCCATCAAACATTCCTCCCCAAGTCTTAAGAGTCCACTGATGATTTTAGCTGCCATTCTGTGGGAAGGAAGAACTTTCCCTCTCCTGTTTGGATGTGTCCTTTTGCTCGTAATTACTACGGGCTCATGGATTTCTACTTTATTCAGTGAGTGGTAATTTGTAACTGTCATTTTAATACACAAACCGTTGCAGATTTGCCCAGTGGGAACACTCTCCAGGCTGGCTTCTGTGTGAGTGGGAGTGCATTTGCAAGCTCGGATTTCCTGATGGTGGGCTGGGCTGTGAGTGACAGGGGAGGCTGGGCTCCATCCTTGCAGCCAGCATTTGTATGCTTGGGGACTGGGATCAGAGTAGACAGAAGTCCCTGGATCTTCTGAATGGCTGTGCCACTTTCTGGAAGCGGGGGAGAGGGGTGGGGAGGAGGGGGCTGGCGCATATTTTAGAAGGGGGAATCAGGAATTGGGTTAAGGTTAAGCAGAGAGGTGAGAGAAAAGCCTCTGTGCCCAGTGCTCCCTCTGGCTTTAGTCTCAGCCTCCACCTGATGCTTTCCCTGCTCTTCACCCAACAGCTGGGACAATGCACAGTTCACCGACCACGCCTGTGCCTGTGCCTGTGCTGCGGCTCCCCCGGGGCCCCGACGGCTTCAGTCGAGGCTTTGCCTCCAGTGGACGCGGCGCCCCCTTGAAACAGATTTCTGAGTCTTCCGTGGCACGCGAATCTCGGGAGTCTCAAGAACAGCAGGCCCGTGCTGCCCTGCGGGGGCACTACCTCCGCAGCCTCATGGCCATGGTGGGGCGCCAGGTGAGCTTCACGCTGCACGAGGGGGTGCACGTGACTGCCCAGTTTGGTGCCGCCGACCTGGATGTGGTCAACTTCTACGTGTCGCAGCTGCAAACTCCAATAGGTGTGCAGGCCGAGGCGCTGCTGCGATGCAGCGATATTATCGCGTACACCTTCAAGCCTTGACGACAGGCGTGTTCACCTCTCTGCTGGCAGGTGAGCCACAGGAGCCCGCGTTCGCCAGTTCTGGAGCTCTGCGCCCCACAAAATTTGGACCTCCGTTGGAATTTTGAGACTTCTCAGGACTGCTGGAGTCTGGACAGTGAAATTCTCCAACCCCAGGAGTCCTTGACTCTCTGGAAAGAAATGCTCTACCTTACAGAACTCTGAGCAACAGAAACACGGGTGGTTCGATGCCCAGTTGGGGAGATTCCCACATGGCGCGGGGGACAGCTCCTGCCTTGCCCGCTGCTCCCCTCAGCTGCGTGCTTCAGTTGATCTGCCTGTTCTGCTCCCCACTGTCTCTGGTGAGTCTTCTCACCGACCCACACCTCTGGCCTACGCCCCAGCTTGTATGCATAAATAAATTTATCTTTTAAGAAAGAAAAAGAAACACGGGTGGTTCCTCAAGACTGGGGGTAGGGAGAGAATAAAGCAGGGCAAATTGCAGAGTGGAAAGTTGTTTATTGACGGGGGTGCAAAATTCAGCCACCCTGAAGATACTCCCTAATACTCCCCTCCCGCCAAAGAGCCAATGTATCCAGAAAACTTCACCTCCTGTTTTTTGTTGTTTGTTTTTGTTTTTTAATGCACCCTTCAGGGATAGAGCCAGATTTAGCTACCCAAGGGCAGAACCCAGTGGAGCGGGACCCGGAAGAGGAGAACAGACACTTTAAGGGGGAGAGGAACTCGGAGAAAAGTGCCGGGGGGGTGGACCGCGGCAAGTGGGAATGGCTGGCGCCACGTGACGGCCTGAAGTGAAAGCTTTGGTCTCAAGGTCTTTGTGGGGCGGCGGGGTGGAACAAGGCGAGGGGTGTGGCTCGCACTGGGTACGGGGCGCTCGCCGGCACCTCCACCGTTGTCCTGGTCCCTGGGTGCTGCGGACCGCACACTGGGGGCCGCTGATTCGCTTACCCGCCCACGCGGGGAGGGGTCGGACCCTGTGTGGCGGCGCCGTGGAGAAGACTGAGGATTAAGGGCTGGGTGAAGCTGGCCCCTTCTCCATTTCGCTCCAGCTGTGTGGCGTCCCGGCCAGTATCACTCCCTTCACTAAGCACAGTCATTAATGGTCTTTCAGCACATTAGCTTTTTAAAAAGTAATTTCTGCCTCTTTTTTGGTCCCGTCAAGTTTAGAAAGTAAGTGAAGAGTTCCATTAAGCACAGGGGCGATCGGCCTCGGCGTCCCCAGCTGCGGAAAGCCGGCGCCTGGGGTTCAGTGGGCCAGCGAAGAGCCTCGCCACCACACCGCCATTCACAGCGCCCCCTCTGGCCAGTTCGGGTCTAGCTCTCGAGTTGCCTTGGCAACGACGTGGCTCGCCCCTCCCAGCCCCCGTTTTCGGCTTTAGCCCCGCCCCCGCCCCACCCCCAGGTGCCTGGACCGGCTGGGAAAGCTCGGCGAAAGTGCGGAGGTGAATGTTAAGCAATTAAATGAAGCCCTTGCGGGGGGCGTGGCTGGAGCTGCGCTGGCTCGCTCGCGGCTTGGTGGTCTACCTGCTCCATCGCCCGGTGGGTGGCAGATATTTTAGTCTTTAAACTTAAATTGTATTTTATGCAACGTTATCCAAATACAGGGAACTACTGGCGAAACTGCCATCTGCAAATGGAAGGCTAAAGAATAACTGGCAAGGGGCATAGGCTTCGCCTCCAGGCAGAGGGTCCCTCAGCATCCATAACCTGTACTCGTGTATTCCGCACAGCTCCTGTCGCCTGTCGAGTTCTCCATCCCGTTGTTTCTCTTTTATCAGTTGGCCGAGCCCTGCCTAGCACTCGTTTTTATTTCTGTCAACTCCACTTCCTTCTCCGCTGCTGGAGTTCGTGACGAATGTGTGCGAGCCTGAGCACTAGCTACCCGGCTGCAGGGGAGCGTGGAGGCGGCTGAGTTTCGCGCTTGCGCGCTGCTCCGGGAGACGGCGTCCGCCTCGCCCCGCCCCCGGCGCGCTGCAGTTCCGGTTCTGCAGATTCACTGCTCACGCCGCCGCTTAGCACGACTCTTTCTGCCTTCCGTCCCTCCCTCCAGCAAGCCGCAAGACAGCGCCGCCTGCAAATAGCTTAAATAGATTTTCTGATTTTCTCAGTGCACGGCGGGCCCCCCGGCCCTTAACGAAAGTGCGGCTGCGAACGGTCAGGTGCGCGCGGGGCTCGGGGGAGGCGCGCTCGGGCTGCCGGCGGCTACGACTACGACGACCAGGAGAGCGGACGGAGGCGGCGCCTGAAGCGGCGGCGGAGCCGATGCCCCGGGACGGCGGGCGGACCCGGAGAGACAAGTCCGGGGCCCGGGGCATGTCCCCGGGGCCCCCGTGAGGAGGCGGCGGCGGCGGCGATGGAGATCCCGCCGCAGGAGGCGCCGCCCGGGCCGGGCGCGGACGGCGATGCCGAGGAGGCCCCCGCCGAGGCCCGGTCTCCCAGCCCCACGTCGCCCCCCGCCGACGGACGCCTCAAGGGAGCGGCCAAGCGCGTCACGTTCCCCTCGGACGAGGATATCGTGTCCGGAGCCGTGGAGCCCAAAGACCCTTGGAGACACGGTAGCTATGGCCGGGGCGCAGGAGCGGAGGAGGGATCGTGGGGGACCCGGAGTCAGTGCAGCGCCCGGCACGGAGGCGGCGCTCAATAAGTTACACCTAATGATGGTTTAAAGAGACAATCGTCAGTTTAGAGCTGGAAGGTGTTGGGGGGATGGGGTGGCTCAGTGTTGGGAGAAGAGTAGCAGGTTTATTCCCCCCCCCCGCACTCCCCATCCCACACCTTTCCCCCCAAAAGGTGATCGTTTTAGGAATTAAAACGATGAGCTTATTAAAGTTTGGTGGATTCGGAGATTGGGCGGGCGGTACCTTCGAGCTCATCGTTCCCCCAGAGAAGGGTAGTTACAGCACGCAGGCAGGGGAGGAAGAGTGGGTCAGCCTGGTGCTGAAAGGGCCGTTGGAGGAGTTTGATGGGCCCTGGGGGTGGAAGAGAGGTTAAGTTGCTATCTGCGAAGACCTGGGGCAAGGGGTGGTCTTGTCGCTCACTTTCTTGGCAAAAAGAAGGAAGAGGAATAAACGTGGGCTATGGCTGGAGAGGAGTGAATCCTGGAGCTTGGGAAAAGGGTCTTATGGTAAACAAATTCGCAGAAAAGGAGCAGAACGGGTCGTCATTTGGGGGGTGGATGAGAGGAGGTGTTAGAAATCTTGGCATTAAGAAGAAGAAAAGGCACTCCCGAAAGCGGAAGCAGGAGCATTACCAGTCTCTTAGGAGCAGAGGAACTTAGGGGCCTGGCTCTGGAAGGATGTTTTGTGTTTTTTTCCTGACAAAGAGTTGCTGGTGGGTAGAAGAAGGTGGTGAGAGAAGGAAGTTTTGGAGCTTGAGGTGTGAGGAAAGGGGCACGTCTGTGGGTTATAGGTCCTCTGGAGAAGGCTGGGTATGTTGGAGCGGGAAGGGCAGCTTGGAGGAGTGTGTACCCAGAGGGCTGGCAACGGGGAGGGGGCCCCCAGAGAAGGACAGCAGAGCTGAGTTTCTCCCTGCCCTGAACAAGTCTGTCTTGCTGGGGTGGAGCCTGCCAAGAGCGGGATCAGACGGACTGAACCTGGCTTTATGGGAGGTCCCTGGGGAGAGAGGAGAAGTGTCACCAGTCCGTGGGCAGAGGAGGGGTTGGTGGCTTTGATGTGAGAGTGAGACACATGGTGGCTGGAAGCTGAACGCACAGGAGCCTGCCATGCGGGTTGAAGGGTTATGGGTAATTTCAGATTCTTGGCTTTGGTAATCAACCAAGCCCTTGGGCTCTCGGGATAGGTGGTCGCTTCAGGGTGGGAAGGCTTGGTGCTGAGGGCAGGAGGGGTCGCAATGGCCCCGGCAGCAGGCTGGTGTCCACTCCACGGAGTTCAGAGCAGAAAGGGGCAAAGCCCTGGAGAGGCAGAGCAGGGCGGTGGAGAGCGGGGGCTCTCGTTCAGTCGTGACTTCACTTACCCACTTCATGGCCTCGGACCAGTCCCCTGACCCCTCTGGACCTCAGTTTTCCCAGCGGTGAAGTTGCACAGGGTTTGAGAGGACTAAATGGGATTGGGTACGAAAAGTCATCAACCAGGGTCTGTCTTCGTCAAGTTGCCACTCGTGTTGGTCATTTTAGGGGCCAGTCTAGTGGGGTGGGGTTCTGGATGTTTCTACTTCCCCAGCTTCCAAGAGCGGGATAGAGGTGGTGGTCAGTTTGTGGCCACCGGGTAAGAGGAAGGGAAGATGGTCAGTTTGTGGAGGCAGCTGATGGGTTTGGAGTGGGGTGAGGAAGGGGTAGCTTCGGGCCTGCAGGTTCCCAAGAGAGGAACAGCTGCGTGTAACCAGCTGTTTGCCTTTGAGTAAGCGGTTTTTCCTCTCCGAGCCTTCTGTTTCATTCCCTGCAAATGGAGGTGCTAATTTCTACCGGGGGTAGCGGTGAGGATTAAGTAAGATAGTTCTCGTTCGTGCCTGCCACATAAATAGCAGCTGCTGTTATCCAAGCAGATTCGGTTTGTGGTTTTCCTGGGCTGCTTGGCGAGGCAGTGAGGGAGTCGAGGGGAGGGGAGGGGAGGAGGCGGCGCGTTGGAGTCCGCCTGGGAGGAGTTGAGGGCATGTTGGTGATGGGCCTCCGTTTAGCTGGGTGAGGGGAGGAGGTGGTGCTGCCTTAGGCCGGGGTGTCTCGCTGCTGGAAGCGTGGAGAGGGGTGCTGAGGACCCGGCAGGCCTTGCTCCTGGGAGGCGTCGGTGGGTCTAAGGTCTCCTTTCCCCTGCCCCGGCTGCGGGGTGGAGGAGGATTCGGCCTGGCCGTGCAGGAGGGGGGTGCTCTTGGGCCCTGGGCAGGGGACCCGTCATGGGCGAAGTTGGTGAGTTTGGCAGTGAATTTGCAGGGCTGGAAGGGGTGGGGGCTGTCAGTGCCGAGGAGCAGGCGCTGGCCGAGCCTGGGCAGCCGGTGGGGGTGCTGACCGAGGGAGAGGAGGCCGCCGAGCTGAGCCACGGGGCTCCCTAGTTGAGCGGCCAGAGGGCCTTGTCTGGGGGCTGCCGGCAAGGCAGCCGATCTGGGGGCAGGGCTGGGAGACTGGGCCTGTGAGCTGTAAGGGGGTGTCATGTGAGCCGTGGGCCCATGGGCAGGGGGAGGCAGGAGTCATTCTGGGGCCTGTGCTGGTGACAGCCCCAGGCCGGAGGGTGAGGAGGCGTTGGAGGGTGGGCGCTGGGGGAGGGTCATGCAGGCGCTGCGCCTCCATTGGAGAGAGGGAGAAGTGAGGATGGCCCCCTCCTGGCCAGGGCTGCAGGGAGGTCGCTGGGCGGGGAGAGTTCAGTGCAGGAGGAGTCGGGAGACCCCAGCACTGCGCGCCCATTCCTCAGAGCTCTGCCGGCGCTGCCGGGCCTCCGAT
>PVIJ01011418.1:26770-54901 GCA_004024925.1 Scalopus aquaticus
CCCCCCCCCCCCATGGACCTGCGTATTTTCCTCCGCGAGCATGGCCATCTTAGGTCCCCCCAGCTGTTGTTGTGTCGTGGTCTCTCCCCCTCCATGTGGGAGGACAGGCTGTGCCCCCTCAGCATTCCCGGCCCCAGAGGACGTGCTGAGGTAGTGGCTGAAGGAGCACGGTGGCGGGCACGTGAGCCTCTGTTTGAATGGGTGCACCAGGCCGCGCCTCAGACCCGCTTACAGGGTGTCCTCGGGGGGCACCGAGCAGCTGGGGAGGGGAAGGCTTCCAGGCCGTTTCTGGCCGCTGTGGCCTCCAGTGAGGCCCTTGTGTTTGCTGAACCTTGTTCGCTTCCTCATCTGTGAAGTGATTCCTGCCCCTTGAGCACCCAGCCGGGACTCGGGGACCCAGGGGGCGGGTCTCTGAGGCGAGCCCCTGCGTGTGGGCTGGCGGGGGGACGGGCTGGAAACTGAGTGGACTGCGCTGCCTCAGTGTTGCCAGGCTGAACTCTAGTGTGCTCCAGGCTCCCTGGGGTGCGGGTGGGGGTGCCAGTGGAGGAGGGGCCGGCCGGGTGCACCCCAGCCCATGCACGGTGGCAGGCCACGGGGTCCCAGCTCTGAGGGCCAGGCCCGACCTGTCCAAGGAACCCTGAACACCGACTGCAGGAGTGGCCTGGGCTCAGCTCGTCTTCCCGGTCTCAGCTGCACGCAGTCGTGTGGGGAGGAGAAGGGGGCGAGGGGTGTGCAGGGCAGGCGACGGGGTGATGTGACCCAGCCACAGTCTGGGAGGCCTGTCTCCCCCCCCTCCATTCTGCCAGGGACTCATTCATTCTCCACCCCCTACCTCCAGCGGAGAGTCAGTCCTGGAGGGGGAGTTTTGCCTGTGAACAGACCTGTGAAGTGGAGGTATCTGCAGGGTGAAGGGGGCCCAAACTTCAGTGGGGGTGGGGGCGGACAGAGGGGGCGCGCGGGCAGCGGCCCTGGTGTTCTTGAGTGGGAATCGCGGTGGAATGCCTTGCTGTTTGTTCTCACTGAAACCTGTGCAGCAGATGCGATCCGCAGAACTGGTTTGGCGAGTCGAAATGCACCTGTCAGTGGTAGAAAGAGGCCCTCGGTTGAAGAATAGGCTCAGTCTGGCCTGAGTGGGAGTAGGGATGAGGTATGGGGGCTTCCATGCTTCCGCTCTGGGCCCAGCCTCCCCTACTGCCGACATCACCACACTCCGCCGTGTGACTTTGGGTGATTTGCCGTGTGACTCTGGGCAACTGTTCTCTGCTGCAGTTTCCCGTCTATAAAATGCAGCTGACATAGTCCGCCTCACCGGTGAGCTCGGGCTGAGATGACGAGCTCTGGGCGTCGGCCACGCCTCCTGCGCCGTCCCTGGCACTGCCGTCCGCGGCCCCCACCCCGCCGTGTCTGTTTCGTGTCTCTGCTGTGCGTTTGTACTTGTCTTTCTCCCTGTCCCGACCCTGCTGCCCCCAGTGGCCTCCAACCCGCAGATGAGTGCCCCAACCGTGCCTGACCAGGCGCGAGAATGACCGCAGGCCCCAGGCGGGCCCCGTGTTAGGAGCTGGGCGACCATGAGCAGGTGCCCAGCCTCTGAGCTGAAACTAAGTCAGCAGTCACGGCCCACCAGCCTGAGGCAGTGAGAGTGGTGCTGTCTCTCCAGGGCTGCTCCTCTCCAAGTCTCAGTCCCCTTTGTGGAACGGGGGCCCCACCCCAACCCTCTGGGGGTGGGACACGACAGCTTGCTGGCCTGTGCTGACCAGGCCCCTCAGGCACTAAGCCCCGGGGCCCCCTCCGACTTGCCGCCTCCAGCCCTTCGCTCGTGCTGCCTTGTGTTTCCCTCTTCAAGGGCAAAGACTGCGGGTCACCTCCGTGACGTCAGGCCGGGGCGGACGAGGGCGCCGGAACGAACACCAGAGGAAGGAGGCTTCCTCACACTCACCCCCGTGGTGGCATTTGGGAAAAACTGCTGTCTGTGCCAGGCTGGAGGCTCTTCCTCAGAAATCTGCGGGCAGCTCGGCCCCCATGGTGCACCCCCAGAAAGAGCAGGCAAACCTCGCACCATCGGCTCAGTCAGCGCAGGCGCTGCACAGGGTGCGGCGGTCTGAGGTCTCTCCCGGGGCTGCTGGAGGTGGGGGGACAAGCAGCCACCGCCCGGGCCGGGGCCGAGTCTGCTGCTCCCCGCAGCCGCCATGGCCGAGCTGCGCGGGCTTCTGCCGCGCTCAGTCCCCACCGCCTCCCAGACCTCGGCTCGAGGCTGCCGGGAGCACGTCGACTTGCTGTGGGGCAGATTGTTAGGTGAGCATGGACGTGTCCGACCTGAGGTCACTGCAGAAGTGGGGTTGGGAAGGCAGCTGCCACAGGGGCCCGGGGGTCCTGGGCAGAGACCCCCGCTCTTCACGGGCTCTTAAAAGTCACCACACGCGTCTGCCCTGTCCTGCCGCCGGCCAATCTGTGCGCCGTTTCAGTTCCACCTCACAGCTACCCCAGGAGGGAGGTGCCAGTCTTGCCAACTTGTAGGTGAGGGAAGGGAGGCACAGAGAGGTGAGGTCACTAACAGAGGTCACCGAGCTAGTAATTGGTCCAGCTGGGACTCAGACCGGCCGGGAAGGCTCCAAGGGTGCATGCGTGCTGCGTGCTGGGTCATCTGCTCTGGCGAGTTGCTGCTTTCAATTGACAGCTCTGGCCTTGCAGGCCTGGCAGGGGTGAGAAACAGGCCGAGCAAAGGACCGGGCCAACTGAGCGCTCAGAGGCCTGGGAGGCCAGTGCTGTTCCCCTCTCCTCAGCATCTCCTTAGCCCTCTGACCCGAGTTCTTCCCGTGTCCCCAGTGACTGCGACGTGCTAGGTGCTCGGTACCTCCCTGCTGAGTGAGGACTTGGTGGCCTCGTGACGGTCATTTGTTCATTGTGGCACAGCCCCGCCAGGGGCTGGGGGTCAGGGAGGGAGGCCCAGTCTCTGCCTGGGCTGAGGTCCCGGCTGAGTGGCTGGGCGCGGGAGATACATGTAAACCACTAATCAGACCAGGCTGCCCAGGACTCCGCTCGGGAAGAGCTCCAGGTGGGTGCGGGGGGCAGGGAGAGGGGCACAAGGGTGGGCGGGCAGCCAGGGGCTGCTGCCTGGAGGAAGGCCTCTGAGGCCTAGGGAGTCACAGGCGTTAGCCGGCGAGGATGGCCGGAGGTCTGTGCAGCGGGTCGACCACGGAGGGACAGAAAGCAGCCGGTCTAGGGGCCTCCCCGGTGGCGCAGTGGTTGAGCGCTGCGCTGTGGAGCTGTCGGCAGCGTGTGATGCGAGTTCGACGCCCAGCCGAGGAGAATCCCACATGGCGCGGCAGACTTCTCCTGCCTCGCCCGCTGCTCCCCTCAGCAGTGTGTTTCTGATCTGCCTGTTCTGCTCCCCGCTCTGTCTCTGGTGAGCCCTCTCGCCGCCCCACGCCTCTAGCCTGTACCTCAGCTGTATGTATAAATAAATATATCTTTAAAAAAAAAAAGAAAGCAGCAGGTCTTGGCGGGCCTGGGCACCTGGCAGGCGGCAGGAGGGTGGGAGGCGGGGGCGGTGGGGAGGCGCAGAGGTGTTCAGGGAGCTTGCTGGGCGTTTTAACAGAATCTGGTGGCGCGGTAGGCGGGGCAGAGGGTGGAGGGGGTGAGGTTGAAGCGGAGAGACGAGGGGGTGCCCGTGGGCTGACGTCAGTAGGCTCTTGGCTCTTAGTAGCCCTGAACTGGCCCATCGCTGGCATTTGACGTCGTTGATGAATTCATGTAATTTTTTGAGCCTCCCCCCCGCCCCAGAAGGTTTTTCCACTGCTTAGGGCCACACCTTCCAAGGTGCCGGCTTTCCCCGTCCATGTTCTCCTTGGGTCTCTGGGTCCCTTCCTCTCCCCGCAGTAGTCGCCTGCCCAGGTGGGTGGGTGGGCGGCGTGTGGAGTGCACTGAGGCTTGTGCCGTCTGCCTGAGCGACCTCGGCAGGGAGCTTCACCGCCCCAGCCCTGCAAGCCCCACGCTGCCCAGATCCAGGAGGTTCCATAAACTGCCGCAAATCCTGCTGGGGTCTTAGTCTGTCACAGAGTAGCCTGTTACTCTTCCAAAATCCAGAAGGTTCTGAATTTCTGCACACATCTGGCCCCAAGGTTTCTTGCAGGAGGCTGTGGAACCCCCGGTGGATGTTGGACCTGTGCCTGGGAAATGGTGGTAACCTGAGGGGTGGCCTGGGCTTGGGCTTTGGAGCCCACCGGCGCCAGTCGCCCCACCCTCCAGGCCCTGCCTCGGTATCCCCATTTGATGGCGACTGAGCTTACTCCAGACTTGGAGAGTGACAGTGACTGGCTGTCACTGAGGACTTGGTCCAGCTGACTGAGGCCTGCCCTGCCTCCAGGCCACCCTGGCTCCCTCCTCCTAGCCCCCGCCCCTCCCCTGGCTGCGCGGGAAAGGTGGGTGCCCTGAGTGTGAATTCAGTGGGTGTCAGCAGCAGTAGGAATGAGGGCACTTCCTGAAACCACCCTCTGCCACCCTCCCCATTTATGAAGCCATTTTGGCAGATGAGGAATCTATGGAGAGCTTTTGTACTTGGGGAGGAGCCAGCCTTAGGGCCTTGGCAGCCGGGGAGCACCCCAAATCCAGATCTGGGGAGAAAGCAGCGCTTCTGCCCGCCCCGGCCCTCTGCTGCTGTTGTCGGGATGGCCTGAGGAGATCTGGGGAGCCCCTCCGCTGCGCCCGGGCGGGCAGGCTGGTGTCCTGTGTGGGAGAGGCGAGGGTCCCTGATGCCAGGAGGAGCCCAGGCTCCGTGCCCAGCGGTTACAGGTGTCGCTTTGGTTAGGTCTCCCCGTTGGGAAGGTCCACGAAGGCTCCCCCCGGCCCCAGCACCTTCAGGCCCCTGGCCCTCTGCAGGCTCTCAGAGGGGCGGGTTGGAGGTGCATGGCACTCTGTAAAGTTCTCGTGTCCCCCTCCTTACTCTCAGGCGGGGCTGGGGCTGGGGGTGCTTCTGGGGAGTGTCTGCTGACACCGCCCGCAGCCTGCTCCCTTCCCAGCAGAAGCTGGAGCCCAGGGGTGGGGGGGCCTGCTGCCTCCCGCTGGGGGTGTCCGCCCTGTGTGGGCGGGGCGGGCGGGTGCCTCTTGCAGGGGCCCCCATGGGGGTCAGACTCGCGTGCACTCCACTCCCACCCGCGTCTCCACACTCCTCGTCTCCTGCCAGCTGCCGTGAGCGATGGTGGGAGCTGCTCGTGTCCGTGCCCCCTCCCTCCCTGCAGAGCTGGGCTTCTGCACGGCTGAATCCTTGAGCCTCAGAGCACAGGGGGGTGGGCACACCAGGGGGTGACCCTGCCCGGCTACCGCTTCCGGTGAGCGGCCTGGCGTGCGTGTCGCTGCCTGCTTTATGGGCCTCAGCAGGCCTCAGCCCTTTACGTGAGCCTCGTCTTCAACACCCAGAAGGGGAAGCCAGGCCCGCGAGTGGCGCGGCCTCGCCGGGAAGACCCGAGTTCAGACCAGGACGGTTCTCGTCCTCTGCTCCCTTCCAAAACGCCTTCGAGACAAGTCCCCACCCGAGCCTGGCGCAGGCCCCCAGGTGGACGTGTGCCCCCCTTCCAACCTTGTCAACGCCTGCCCGCTCTCCAGCGCCGCGCCGGTGTCGCCTCCTCCAAGAGGCCTCCATAATCCCCTGCAGGGTTCTGCTCTGCTCTGCCAGGTTCCCATGACACCTGCTGCACTGTTAGGGTTTGTTTGGGGCCATCTCCCCCCACTGGGCCCAGAAGCTCCGGGAGGGACTGCGTCTGGTCCGTCTGGCTCCTGGGAGGGGTGAACCATGGGACACACCCAGGCACCTGAGGGACTCGGGCAGAGCGGGTCTGCTGCCGAGCGCCCGGGGCTGGGCCCTGAGCAGCGGGGAAGGAGGGTGTCCTTCGTGGTCAGTGTCGAGGCCGCCATGTGCCCTGTCGGTCCTCAGCGGCGCCCGGAGCTTCCCTCCCCTTGCTCTGCTGAGCTCCGGGGGAGGGCTCTGGCGCTCGCCCTTCTGTTCCCGCTCTGGTCTAGAAGCCTGGACGACCTCGTTCAGATCACACTTTCTGACGTGCTCCCCACGGCTGCCTTTCACACCCGCCAGGTGCTGGCCCTTGCCGCTCCCCCTCCCCGGACGGCTGCGCCGGGCCCAGGGAAGGAAGTGTGACAGCCGTTGTGCTCGCAGGCTGGGGTGGCCGCCTGTGGCACGCAGACCGGCGACTTCTGTGTGTCCTAGGCCAGGGCACTGCCCTCCCTGTGCGGCCAGAGGCCGTCCACACTCTCTCCCCCGCTGCCTGGTCACACCCACGCTTAGGGAACCGCGTGGTGCCAGGACTTCCTCCCTCTCGGGGGCGGGGCTGCTGTCTCGCCTTCCTCCTCCTCACCCCTTGTTCTGTTCCCCCTTCCTTCGCCCGCCTGGGATCCTTGCTTCCTGACCCGGTTCTCCCCACTTAGGTCAAAATGGAAGTGCCGTATTCCCAGGGGAGCCAGGGCTGGACCTCAGACCTCAGAGTCCGCAGTGCTGAGCTTTTCTACCCCAGCCCTGCCCACTCTGTGTCTTCCCTTGGGAGCTGGGTCTGTCCCCCCCGGGCGGTGAGCCCCAGGGGGGCAGCTGCTCGTGAGTGTGGTCCCAGCATGGGGCGGCGCCTTCCTGGAGCCCGGCTTAGAGCTCCTGCTGGCGGCAGCCTGACCCCGTCTGGCCAGCGCGCCGGGGCTGAGCGCACCCGCTGCACGGGCCTCGCTGTTCTCCCACCCACCCCGCGATGGAGGCGGGTCAGGATGTGCAGTCACCCTGGGTGCTGGCGGCGGTTACTAAGGAACATGTCACTACCTTCGTTCTCTCTGACTGTAAAAGTAAGACATGTTCTCTACTTTAAATAAAAGGAGAAAATAAAATGACTTGTTAATCTCACCATCTGGAACGTTTGTTAAGAAGCAGCTCTGTTGAGATATAATCCACATACATTTCATCCGTTTAACGCACACAGTTCGTTGGTTTTCCATTTTTCAACCCCAAATCCTGCACCCCCACCCCCACCCCTGGTATCTGCTGGGCATTCCCTGTGTCTGGAATTGTGCCAGGTGTGACCTTCCGTGTGTGCTGCTGCCGCTGAGCAGTCTTCGGGGCTCCCCGCGCCGCGTGCGTGTCTGCACGGCCTTCCCTTCGCCGCCCAGCGCTGTTGTGCGGATATGCCGTGTTCTTCACCCAGAGGCGCGTCTGCGTCATTTCCGCCCTCTGGCCCTCGTGAGGAGCCGTGAGGGACGCTCTCCGCGGGCCGTCGTGTGGGCGCGTGTATCCCGTCCCCGGGGCGGCATCGCCGGGTCTCGCGCTGACCCTGTGTTGCCCTTTGAGCCGCTGCCACTCTGGTGTCTGAAGTGCCCGGCGCCCTCGACAGCCCTCCCGTGTGCGGGGACCCCCACCGCGCTGCAGCCCCGTGACACTCATTGCTGTCTCCCCTTTGGGCTCAGGTGTCCCGGAGCACACAGTGGGTCTCCTCGTCGATCTGAGGGGTGTTCTCCGAGGGTGATGGTGCGGAGCGTCTTCTCCGTCTCCCAGAAATGTCTTTTCAGATCCTCTGCCCATTTTAAATGGAGTCGCCTGTCTTCACCCCGAGCTGGCCGAGCCCCACGCCCGCTCTCGATGCAGCCGCTGCCAAGAGCAGTGCCTGGCACCACCGGGATGTGTCCAGTGAAATGCGGAGGTTCCCGTCCCCACCCCCGGCCAGGTCCCCGCCCTGCACGGATGAAGATGAAGTGGGAGGGTGCTGTGGACGGGGCAGCGTCCTGCGTGTTCACTTTTCACGTCGTTGTCCCGTGTTTTCTGAAAAGCGCGAGCGAAGTGCGTGGTCAGGCCGCGGGATTTGTTCGAGCCTTTCCTCCGGGTTGAGCTCGCCGGCCCTTCCCGGCCTCGGCGCACGAGTAATGCAGCGGTGCCCGCCTTTGCCATAAATCTTCATGTTCCCCTCGGGCGCTTTCTCGGAAGAGATTCTTAGAAGGTGCTTTTACCAGGTCAGAGGATATGAACCTTGGAAGCCTCAGGTGCCGCCTGCGCCAGGACTGAAGCCTTGAGGGACGAACTTGGTTACCACAGCCCCCTTGTCCCCTTCGCTTTTTGGGGGGAATTGAATGAATAATGCTTGCAGTTGGGAGTCTCGATGCTGAGATGTCCCATCTTGAGCAGTGTCCCTTTGACTAGGAGTTAACCTGTTTATTGTTGCCACGTTCTGTACTTTTGGGAGTTGCTTCTTTGTGCCTTTTGCCCACTTTTGGCTTGATCTTTTGTAAGGACCACTGTGGTGAAGCGGACTGACTCCCGAATGTCATCGTGCAGATAGAGTTTTCTTCGTGCATCATTTGTCTTGCTGGGCAGGCTGCGCCTCTCGCCTTGAAAAGCAGCACTTTGGCTTCTGCTCTTTCCCTGGGTCTCCACAGCCAGGCGCCCACCCGAGCAGCCCAGGTGGCGGTGCTGGCTGCTGGGCCGGAGTGCAGAGAGGGTGGGTGGTGCCAGTCCCAGTCCTGGCAGCCAGCCGCGGTGCAGCCACGGCTGCGAGGCTCAGCTGGGCCCAGGGCATCAGACCCCAGTTTCTCCCACAGCCCGCGCCACCACGTCGTCAGCTCCCCATGAATGAGGGCCCCCATTATCAGACGCTGTCACCCTCGAGTAGCTCCTAGACCCTGTAGAATAGGTTCCCTGACCTGTAGGTTGTGGCCCCCGCCCCCGTCCCCCTCTCAGGCTGCCCACACTGGTGCCTGGGGTCTGCTCGGGCAGCCACGTGCCAGGTCTCTGCCCAGAAAGGACGCCCCAGCAAAAGTGTGGCTGCTCCTTGTCTGCTCCCATCTTCTTCCTGCCCTGGCCCTGCTGGCTCGGGGAGCGGGCGTTCGGCTGCCTCGTCACTGCTGCGGGCTGGCATCTGGAACAGCGCCTGGCACAGAGTGGACACTAGAGGGGCTTTTGAAGAAACGAGTGTGTTTCTGCTCCTAATTATCTTTTAGGACTCCGCCTAGATGCTTCTTTCTCCTGGAGGTCTTTCCTAACTGCTGCCCCCGCCCCCCTGCCTCTGCCCCCCCGCCCCCGTCCAAATTGACATCGCTTGTTTTTCTTAGAAGAGTGGTTTTCCCTATACTCATCATTTCTACTTGTATAATTATTTGTCTGCCTCCCTAGCAATTACTCCCTGTGGGCAGGACCGGATCTGGTTTGTTCTCCCTTGTCTTCCAGCCTGGGTTGCTTGGTGAAGAATAAATGAATAAACACCTTTAGTGCCCAAGCAGAGCTCATGAGGGTCAGTGGCATCGCTGCCCTTTCAGAGACGAAGGAGGTCAGGTTGGCCAGTGAAAAGGTCCAGGCACCCAGTGTCCATCACTAGAATCTTTGCAGGCCCAGTAAACAGCTCACTCTTTCCTGACTGTGAAATTCCAAATTTAAACTCCCCCAGTGCCTCCACGTCCAGTGGATCAGCCGGAAGCCGGAAGTGGGCAGCTGCAAATAGTCTGTTTGTGGCAGGGCTGGTTGCTCCCTCGAGGCCACTGATTTTCCTCAGAGGTTAGCCTGTCACCTACCTAGGCCTTTGGTGGGTGTCGGTGATGGGAAGCAAGGAGCCCCTTTATCAAGCACCTGGGTGACCCCAGCTCTGTGCTCGGCCCCTGACCTGTTTGCTTCATTTGACCCTGACCGTGACCTTCAGGTCCCCAGAGGCATTGGCTGCTCTCCTCTGAGTCTTGGCGAGGTGATTCCCTCCGCTGCACTGCTCTCCTCTCTCCCTCTGCGCTGTGAGCTGTGGCTACTGAATTGGCCGGTGGGTGATGGGTGCGGCGGGCACGTCAGCTGAGGTGTGACACGGTGCGGGCTGGGCGTTCGCCTCCGGCTGGGGGCGGCACGCGCCGAGCCTGTGCTGCGTGTCGGCTGCCGTCCTGAGGACCCGCTGCGCGTCCCCCGAAAGCGATGGCATGTAGCGTGGCCAGTTTTGCATTCGTCTTGTGAGTGGACTCTCAGGTCTTGCTTTTTCCCAATTTCATCTGTGGAGATGCTTTAGTTTTCCTTGGGTGGGCCTCGGTGCTGTTTCCGGTTTTCAGTGTCACAAACATGCCGCCGGGGGCCTGTGGGCACATGTCACCTGGGGGCGAGCACGCCTTGTCTCGGGGCACACCTAGGCATGGTTGTGGTTGGGGGCTGTGCAGCCGCCCCCCGCCCCCCTTGCCGGATCTCTCTAGCGGCTCTCTTCTCTTTGACTTGGCCACCTCCCACTCATCTCCAAGGGTCTCCTGCAGGCTCTTCTTTCAGCAGGTTCATAGGGGCACCTGCCATGTGCCAGGGGCAGTGAGTGATGTCCTGGGGCCTCGCCATCGCTGCCCTCCCGTGACTGGTGGTTTTTAATGGCTCCTCCCCCAGGAAGCCCTCCCTGCCCCTCCCTGCAGACCAGTTAGGTCACCTCCTGGCCTCCCTTGGCCCAGCCCTGTCCACTCAGCATGGTCACTGCTGTGTGGGGGCGGGTCTGTGGCCCCACTGGACCGGGCCCCCTGTGAGTAGGGGCCAGGCTGTTTGGACCCTGTTCCCAGCATTGCCCCATTTGTGATGGAGCACGGGGCAGGTGCTTCGCGAAGGCTCTGCCGAGTACTGCTCAGACCCTTGCCTTGAGGATTCCAAGGGAGCGATGGAATCCGACATCCAGCATTTGCCAGGCCGGGCCCAGGCCGCAGACCACCTGGCCCGAAGCCCAGCCCCCTCCTGACGTGAACACACCAGGGAGGGGCGTGGCCCTTGGCCACTGGGGGAGGGTCGCTGCCCGAGTGTCCACCCCCGTGAGTGTGGGGGCTGGCGGGGCTGCCTCGCGGAGAAGGGTGAGGCTCGCCCACCCTCGGGGAGCTAGTGTGGGTGTATTGAGAGCCTGTGACCCAGAGTCTGCACGGACCCTTATAAGAAGGGCTGAAACGAGCTGTGGTGCCCCAGAGACGGCTGTCCTGCACGCCACGGGCCCTTGGCTCGGGCACAGCAGGGCTCTTGTAGGCGCGTGTCAGCGGGGCGCGCAGTCTCGCGCTGCGGCCTGCCGCCCCGGCTCTTGGCTGTCCACCCCAGGTCCCACAAGGTCGGTGCAGCCGATGCCCACCTCACAGGTGAGGAGGGGCCTGGAGTCCACGCCAGAAGCTTGCCCCGCAGCCCGGCACGGTGCTGCAGACTGAGGCGGAGCAGCGTCTCCTGGCAGGTGGTGGGGGGCCCGGCCCTGCACCGAGTGGGGAGGCAGAGTCACCGGGCTGGCTCCTCCGGTCCCTAAGCCTGTGCCCCACCCACGTGGGCTCATTTGTGTCCAAGTCTTCACGTCTGTGCCCTCAGGCGCCCAGCCCTGGGTAAACATTTGTCCAGGGGCACGGAGGAGCGTGTGTAATCGCACTTCCGAGCCCACAGCAGCGATGGGCAGTCGAGCGCCCCTCTGGGTGGCCCAGGCTCACCCGGGCGCCCACTCCTGGGCGTCAGGCGTGGGCGGGATCTGCAGCGGCTTCTGTGTGCGTGTCCTGCCGGCTCCGGTGTCCAGCTGGGGAGGCTCCCCCGAGAGACGAAGGCGCCCCTGGGACTGGGGGTCTGGGTGGTCAGGGCAAGGACCCACGTGGGGCCACGGGACACGAGTGAGGAGGTTCCCTGGAGGGCCTCGGGGGCCTTCGCCTGCCCCCAGGGGTCCCAAAGCGGACAGCATCCGGGGCTGGTGCCAGTCCCGGGCCGCACGCGCTTCCCTTGGGTTCCTCTTTCTTCTGGTCACAGCCCAACCAGGGCAGCCAGGAAGGGGCCCTCCGTCCAGGACCCCTGGCCAGCCGGCCCCTGCAGCCTGGCCCAGAACCCACATCCTTCCTGTCAGATGGGGCCTCGCGGGGCCGGGCTCATCTGCGGGCAGTGGGGTCGCCTCTCAGAGAAGGGGCCTGGCCACGCCCTCACCGCCCTGGGCTGCACTTTTCCCTGTGCTGAGAGGTGTTGTCCTGCACACACCCGTTTGGGGCGCTGCTCCTGGGGCTCGTGGAGGCTGCAGTGGACCCCACCCACTTGCTGACAATGAGCCCGCCAGGGAGGGGCAGTCTTAAGCACTGTCTTCAGGGGGGTGCTACCAGCCCCCCTGGCCGCAGCACTGGGCGTGTGGGGGCGGGCCTGTCATCCGGTCTGTGCTGGGGGCACAGCAGCGGCCGAGGGAAGCCGGACCCTTCCCGGGCCCCTGACTGAAGCGAGGCGAGGGGGGCCGGGAGACAGGCGCAGTCAGCAGGGCTGTCAGCGATTAACAGAAGGGTGTGGAGGGGAGTGAGCCAGGCCGGGGAGAGACTGAGGTGCAGGGGAGCATTGAACTGGCAGTCTGCTGGGGGGCAGAGTCCTCCCCGCCCTGGCCTGAGGAAGTGGACTTTGAGGCCAGGCCTGCCCTCCGGGGCCTCTGTCCGGCTTTGTGCCAGAGAGGGCTCCACCTCCCTGAGCCTTGTTTTCTTCTTCTGGAAAGGGTGCGGGCATCTGTACCCCCAGTGCTGGTGGTGAACGGAAAAGTGGTCGTGTGTGGTCCAGAGCAAGGAGCGTGGCGCAGGCGGCTTGAGCTGGAATCTCGGCTCTCCCCTTTCTGCCAGTGACCTTGGGGGACCCCCGTTTCCCTGTGTCTCCGTTTCCCCTTTGGAAACTGAGGCTGCGGAAGCCCAGGCTGTTGAAGCAGCACATGAGGGCACAGGTGAAAAGCTGTGCTCGCTCCGTGATCCTTTAGAATTCAGCTGCCTGTGACCCCACTGGGGCCCGCACCCTGTGCCGTGGGGCCGCGAACTCGGCGCTCCCCCCCACCAGGAGGACGCTTGCATGCCGGGCCACCCTGCGCTCTCTGCGGGGGCAGTATGTGGTCTGCCTCGTTTCTTCTGCCCTGAAACGCGCAGGCGTCTTGGCTTCTGCCCACAACGTGTTCCGGTAACAGGATCTTCAGTTGGGCCCAGCAGCCCAACCTTGGGATGAGGGGCGGGGCGGCGGGGCCCAAGCACCTGGGCCTGCAGGGCGGCTCCTGACTGGCCCCTGGTGGTTGCGTCAGCCCCGCCCTCCCCTGCAGCCGCCTTCCTGCAGCTCGTGGCAGCCGCTCCTGTGTCGTGAGCTTCCTTCCCGGGAGGGGCAGGGAGGAGCACTTCTTGCCCAGAAAGCTGCAGGCCTCGGCTGTCCCAGCCTTTCCTGAGGTCCCCCAGCCCGGTCCAGCCCAGCCCAGGGTGCGGCGTGCTTCCCTAGCTTCCATTACCTGGCTGTCTGCGGGGCCGGGAGGGGCGTTCAGTTCCCTGTGCCAGTCATCTCATTCATTCACAGACTTTGACTTGAGACTACAGGGGTGTCCCTAGACTTGGGGAGCTCTCCATAATGAGCAACTAGATACAGATTGGTGTACGCACTGTGAGAAGGCAGAGGACGTGGTGGGGGAGGTGCCACTTCACAAAGTGGTCTGGGAGGACTTCTGAGAGGAGGTGACATCATGTCCTGGGTGAGACCTGAGTGGCAGGTTAGGAAGAGCAAGGTGAGGAGCAGGGAAGCTTTCTGAGCCGAGAGAGCAGCCCTGAGACCTGGCGGCGGGAGCACGCGAGGAGCTGGACGGGGCAGCCGGGAGGCGCAGGGAGGAGGGGCTGGAGCCCGGCTCAGGCCTACCCGGGGAGGGCGGCGCCGGCTGCTGAGCTGCAGGGCCCTACTCGGGCCCGGGGCGGCCAGTGGCACAGCGAGCTGGCCTAGCCGTGCCCGAGCGCGTCGCCCTGGCTGCCGCAGCCCAGAGGCAGCTTGTCGCCCGGGCTGGCGGAACTTCCCTTTGAGCAGAGCTGGTCCTGGAGCTGCTGGGCTCGGGCCCAGGCGCGGCGACGCTCTGCTGGGGCCTGCGGTTTCCAGCCCAAGTGGCCGTGCCTCCCTCCCTCCGGGTTACGGGAAGGCCGGCCGGGAGCCTGAGTGAGTGCTCCTTGGGCAGAATCTGTTCAGCCTGGGTCACAGGCAGAGCGGCTCGAAATCCCCACCTGGGCCTCTGCCCGCCGGCGGAGGCAGTTGCGCCCCGTCCGCGTCCGAGCCGCGTCATCACCCCCTGTTCAGAGCAGGCACCCAGCACTGTCCCCCAGAGCACCTCGTGCCAGGTCTTGGGAGGGGACCCCCAGCCTGCTGAGGGGGAGCCCCAGGCGTGTTGGGCTGCAGGGCCCGGAGCCCCACGGGCTGTGCCCGGTGTGGGTGGGGCATCTGCGGGTGTGTCCTTCTGGAGGCCCCTCGCGCTCGGCGTGCGGCCTCGTGGGCCTCGTCTCCTCCCCGGGCTGCAGCGGCCCCGTGGGCCCGGGCCCCTGAAGAGGTCATGGCCTGGTCAGTGTCAGCTTTACTGGCCTCCTGCGGGGCCCAGGGCACCTTTGTCACCAGCTTGTGTCAGAGCCCAAGGTCCGGCCACCCTCCCCCGTGTGCCTGGCAGTCTCCTTTGACAACCCCCCACCTCGCTGTCCGGCCCCTCGGTGCCCCGTGAGGCCTGTGTTCCTGGTCCCGCTTTCCTTCAGGGTGGCTGAGCCCTTGCTGGGCCAGGCCCCGGCCCCCCGCCGGCGGCCGCTGCGGCCTCCCGACTGCGGCGTCGTGTGGTGAGAGCTGCCTCCCGCCTGCCCGAGCCGCCAGCCCAGGGGTGCGCCTGATCGCCCGCCCGAAGGCCGCCCTGGTCCCTCACGGGCCACCGCTCCGTTCGGCTGCTTTAGCCCTCCTTCCCCGGTTGAGCTTCTCGTTGTGACCATCTTTAGACAAACAGAAGCTGGAGTCTGAGAACCCGCCGAGCCCAGCCCGCCTGGCGGACCCCCGGCTGCTCTGTCCAGACCTCCTGCCCCCACTCTTCGGTAGCAGACCCCACGTAGCTGTCATTTCACCTCTAAATTTTTCTGAGTTGCTTCTGAAATGGTGGGACCCGCAGCCCAGCCACCTCTGTCCTCTGCGGGCCTCTGCCCCGGGCCGAGGATGAGACCGTGTCTTTCTGCCCTGTGCGCGTGGGTGGTGAAGGGAGGGGGCGCCGTCGCCCCCCACCTGCGGGAAGGAGACCCCCTCCCGGGGGCTGCCGGCAGCCTGGGCGGCACTGTGGCCTCTGGCCAGGCCCCCGGCTGCTCAGCTCGCTCCTTCGTGTAGTTCCTTCCTCCCCATACGCCCGGGGTGCCTGTCCCCACTTTCCTCTAACAGGAGGGGGTCACCAGCACACTGCTGTGCACCCTGCTCTCGTAGGGCGGGTCTCGGCTTGTCCCTGTGCCGGGGCCGCCGCTGACTGCTCCCCGGGGTGGGTACTGGTGTCCCGTCCATTCTGCGCCGCCGACGGGGCCACCATGAAGCATCTCCCACGTCCGTGGCTCGGCAGCCCTGCAGGTGTGTCTGCGGTGACCTCAGGCTGGAGCGGCTGCCTCAGCGCCCGCAGCGGGAGCGGAGGGTGGACAGGCCACACTGGACAGGCTGCGCGTCCTCCGCTGGGGGCGCCTGCCTCCGGGCAAGGGCGGCCTTGGTGCACTTTGCCTTAGTCCGTGTTTCTTACTCTTTTTTTCTTAATTTCGCTTGTTCCGAGAATTACTGAGTGTATAAATTCTGGGCTGTGGTTCCTTCTTGGGGGCTGGACCTCGGCCTCAGAGAGAGTGGAATGGAGAAGTGGGCAAGCCCCGCTGTGGAGGGCACCCCCACTCGAATCACTGGACAAGGGCAGGCGGCTCAGATCCTGCCTCTGCTTTCAGCTGGAAAAGCCCCCTTGGGTGGGTCGCCTTCCTTTCCCTGCTTGTCTGGAAAGGGGGTGATCCCTGCTCTCCGGGCTCCAGGCGGAATCAGTGAGGTCAGCTTTGGTAACCAGCTAGTCTGAGAACCTCGAGGCCCCGTGCAGTGTGTTCCTTACCCCAGGCCGCGGTGGGGGAGGGGAGGGAGGGTATTTGGAAGTGGGGCGCTGGAGCACGGGGTCAGACACGCAGGCCTGGACTCAGCCAGTGGACTCTGGGCTGAGGGGTTTTTCTCTTGGGACCTGTCTCCCCAGGGCTGAGACAGCCCAGACAGGGAGCTGTGCAGGCCCCGGGCGGAGGAGCCTGTCGGGGGTCACCGGCCCCCAGTATGGCAGGGCTCAGCGGCTGGGCAGTGCAAGCCAGCATGTTTCCCGAATACAGGGAGGAAGCCAAAGTCTGGGGCGGGGCCTCCTCCACCCCAGAAAAACCACACTGGCCCCCATCTCCCAGGATTCTCACGACAGGGACGCGAGGGTCTAGGTGGTGTCATGGACAGAGGTGACCAGCTGGCGTGATGCCTGGTCTCGGGGGCCTCTGGGCGTGCACAGCCGGGTGCTGGGGGACCGTCTGCAGCTGCGCAGCCGGATCGGACTGGACGTCTGGGTGTGAGGGCGGGCTGCTCTCGGTCCCCTTCTGTGAACACACTCCCGTGAGAAATGCCTGGTCTGGGGGGTCTGTCCCGCGTTGAGGGCCCGCGTTGAGAGTCTCTGCCGAGCTGCGTGGTCAGGGCTGGGGGGACGAGGAGGTGCCAGCGTGATCCGGCGCGAGCCGCGTGGCCCCGCAGGGACAGACCGAGCTGCGCGCGGAGGGGGCGGGGCTCCCGCCGAGGCTCTCAGGCTCTTCTGCCCGCTCCGTCTCAGGCCCCAGGAGACTGCACTGCTCTGTCCTCTCGTCCCCTGCGGCCGGGGCTGCCCAGGCGCTCTGGGCAGGGGGCGGCAGGCAGAGGCCCTGAGGCCCCGTGCAGGCGGCTGTCGCAGGTGAGGACCGGGTGGGGACTCGACGGCCGTACCCCAAGTGAGGTCTGCCCGCGCGCCTCCTGCCTACGAGCTCTGCCGCCAGCATCTCTAGGATGGCACCCCTGGGCGCTCAGTGGCGGCGACCCTCTGGGGTGGCCCCCCCGCCGCCGTGCTGACCCGCCTCACACGTCCTCAGCCCCCTGAACTGTGGCCCTCGCCCCAAAGCACGGTACAGTCGCCTCTCGCGCCTCCAGGGCCCCAGGGTGGGCCAGGAGCAGTTCTGGCTCTGACTCCTCCACCCCTGCCCTGGGTCCAGCCAGGCCTCAAGCCCGACTGTTCAGGCCGTGAGACAGCGGACGTGGCCGCGCTTCGCCTCAGCCCCGTGAGTGAGCTTCTGCCCAGGCACTGCCTTGCTCTTCGTCCAGTCAGCAGCAGCCAGGCCAGCTGCGTGCCGAGCCCGTGCTGGCGTTGGGGGCTTCGGATGGCTCTGACCTGGAGCTGGGGGGCCCGAGCAGTTCGCTGAACGTTGGAAAGGACCCTGCTCAGTGGGTAGCGGGCGCAAAATCTGTCTCTACAGAGTCCGTCACAGAGCGTCTGGCGGGCGCCGGGGGGGTGGGGGGGGTGGCGCATGGGGATAAAGGAAAGCTCGGCTCGCACCACACACCGTCGCGTGCAGGGGGCGCTTGGGGTGTGGGCAGGTTCGAGCAGCGAGCAGGCCTCACACGCTCTGGGCCCTGGACTTCTTCCGCTTCCCCCAGCCTCCTCGTCCAGCCGGCCCTGAGCCCTGGAGCAGGCCGGCCTGGTCAGAGCTTACTGTCCACCTTCAGGGCTGCCACAGCAGCCAGACGTGAGCTCCTCTGTGTGCCTGGTGCTCCCTCACCCGGCCTGAGGCCCTCCGTGCCGGGCCATGCTGGGGACACGCACGGAGCGGAAACCCCACGCTGTCTTCCTGGAGGCAGACTGGTCTCCATAGTGACGGCTCACGCTGTGGGGGGGGTTCCCAAGAAGGGAGCTACATAGAGCTGGGGAGAAGGGGACACCAGGCTGAGAGTGTGATGACGTGGGGTGCAGAGTGGGGTGCAGTGAAGCACTGGGCTGTCTGGTGAAGGAGAGTGGGGCTGGCGCCCCGTCCTCAGCGGCGGGAAGGGTCTGGCTCAGTGACAGAACCTTCAGGGGGCTGGGGCCGGGCTCCCCCCGACTGCCTTGTCTCACCCAGTCAGAGCATCGCGGCACCTCGCGCGGCTCCTGTGACCGTTGGAGACCCTTCCCTCTGGCACCAGCCCGTGGGGTAGGGGCAGCTCCAGGTCAGAGCCATCCGAAGCCCCCAACGCCAGCACGGGCTCGGCACGCAGCTGGCCTGGCTGCTGCTGACTGGACGAAGAGCAAGGCAGTGCCTGGGCAGAGGCTCACTCACGGGGCTGAGGCGAAGCGCGGCCACGTCCGTTGTCTCACGGCCTGAACAGTCGGGCTCGAGGCCTGGCTGGACCCAGGATCTCTGTTGTCTTTGGCACCCCCCCACCCCCCACCGCCCTGAACTTGGCTGTCCTCTGAGTTTGCTTCCTCACTAGAGCCACTGCCTTCTGGGTTGTCAGGACGGCTGCCTGCAGCTGCAGAACAGGAGGCCATCTTAGCGGGCCCGGGGAGTAGGGCTCTTTCCTCACGGCCCCGGGACTGCTGTGGCTGGTGCTGTGAGGGTCAGCTCCTGGCCCCGGGCCGCCGCTCCTGGAGTGTTGGGGAGGACAGTGGGGAGTTGAGGTGATGAGTGAAGCCTGTTGGCCAGTGCTGGTCTCCCCGGGGCGGGACGTGGGCCGGGCGCCGCCTCCCTCCGCACTCCAGGACAGGCCGTTCCCCAACCTCGGGGCTGCTACAGGTTTTCAGACTTGGGCCTCCCAGCTCCCCTGTGCCTTGAACACCTGCCCTGTACCCCTGAGCCAACCTTCTCCCCAGGAGGCCGAGCCTAAGGGGCTGGGTAGGAGAGGACTGTGTCCACAGACCTCGACTCCGGGGCACGCTCCCCTGGGGAGGCTGCAGGGCAGAGCCCCGTGCCTTCCCGCCTGCAGTGCCCCTTCCAGTGCCCTGGCTTCCTGGGGCCCTGGATCATGCCAGGCCTCCTCCCACCCCGGCATGCCCACCCCCTCCTTGGTATCTGCTGTCTCATCTGGGTCCCCCACTCCCTGGTGAAACTGCAGCAGGGAGCGCTGCCCCCCCGCACCCCCCCACCGTTGCTTCCTGGTTTCTGACTCCCACTTGGATGACGAAGTCTGTCTCCCCACCAGCTCCAGGCTGGCAGGGCCGGCCTGCGTCATCACCGCCCCCCGGTGCCCAGCCTGGTTCGCATCTCGTGGGTGCGAAGCACCTGTGTGCAGCGACCGCAGGCTCTTCCTGTCACCTGCTGCCAGGCATCCTTCCTCGCTGTCCCTTTGTGAGGGCCCCAGCAGGTGGAAGGGGTGGCGCCTGTCTCCCTCCGCCTCCCAGGGAAGCTGCGGCGCTCACCACCCCGGCCCTGCCCACCAGCGCTGCACCCGGCACCAGGTCCCCAGAGCATGCCCCACAGCTGGCCTGTCCCTCCCCCCCCCGTGTCGCCCCAGGCGCCCCCGGTAGTGGGGGATGTCCGCAGCGCTCCAGCCACAGCGCCTGCACCCCGGCTCTTGACCCCGGGCGGGTGCGTGGCCTCTCTGCCCTTGCTTCCCCTTCCTGCAAGTTGGAGGGCAGCCGGGCCGCTCTCCCGTCAGCCCGCAGCTGTGATCGTCCGCGGAGAGGACCCGGCTCGGTGCCCGTGCAGAGCGCTCCAGCCTCGGAAGCGGTGGCGCCTCTGCTGCGGGGCCTGCTGAGTCCGTGGGCCTGAGAGAAGCGTGTCCCTGTCAGAGAGGCCCTCTCCAGGACGGGGGTCGGAGTGAGGTCCTGTTCTGAGCTGCTGCCGCCACACCCACCACCTGGTGTGCGCACATGTGCCCCTCGCGCGCCCCCCCCCCGCCCCTTTACTCCTGCGGCTCCACCCCGCTGCAGTCAGACCCCCAGAGCACTGGACTGTGGGTGCTGAGGGCAGACGCGGTGGAGGCCTGGCCTGGCCTGGCACACACTGGTGTATCCATGACCCACCTGTGACCCCTGACCTCACCGAGCCTCTGCGACGGGAAGGCGCTGTGGGCCAGCCGCTCGGTTACCGCAGGGGCCCTGGAGTGGCACGCTCGTGCCCACTCTAGGGAAAGGCGACAGGCACACAGGTCAGTCGTTCGCTTAGTGAGTTTACGTGGGGCAGGGAGCCCACCCCAGCACCCTGGCTCCAGAGCTTGTGTTGTTCTTAAGCAGGTGGGCACCTTGGGACGCCCCGTCTGAGGCTGCAGCGTGTGGGAGGGGGCAGTAGAAAGCTCCTCGGGCCCAGTCACTTTGGCCAGAACCGTGTCCTCCGCAGCCTTGCTTCCTCCCTTCACAACCGGCCTGCTTCCAACCCAGCCTTTAGCCCCCCGCCAAGCCCTCGTGCTTTTTGCTCTCCTGCATTGCACCCCCCCCACACACACCCTAGTGGGTGTCCGCAGAGGTGTGAGCTGCTCTCACTGCTGCTTTCCTCTTCTGGCGCCTTCTGCGCAGCCTGGCTCCCCACTGGCGGGAACCACAGCTCCACTGAGTTGGCTGCGGGCGCCAGGCTGCGACCTCTGGCACAGGCTTTGCAGCAGAGCCCAGCGCTCCTGCTGCGGGCCAGCTGGGCGAGTGCCTCGGGGGCTCTCGGGCTGTAGAAGTTGAGGGTGGGGGCGTGACGGCACTCAGGACCCCGTGTTGCCCCTCGGTCATCTCATCGTGTCGCCACACGTGAGCACAGGTGTGTAGGCCAGGCTGAGGGCCCTGCCCCGCCCTGGGCTGCCCAGGCAGCCCTGCATTGGCTTCGGGATAGTTCGCTGTTGAGGGCGTGGGAGTGAGAGCTGAGCTGAGTCCGTGACCTTGGGCACAGTCCTCACCTCTGACCTCAAGGGGCGGATTCATTTTAAAAAAAAACCTGAGTGGACACCCGCCCCGGGCCTGGCCCTGAACTGGACGGGGTTGGAGACTTGGGGGACCTGTGCTGCCCCAGCCCTACCCTCCTGGGGCTTCCGGTCCAGTGGAGGACTCCCCGGTCTACAGCTGTGCTTTTTGTGGGCCGGTGCGGGGTGAGGACGAGGCTGACTTGGTTTGGGGGCAGCCAGGGACACCCTGGGCAGCAGTGGCCGTGAGGGGCCTGAGGGGACGTTTTATCTTGGTGCTCAGACCTGCGGCGGGGGGCGCCCAGGTGTGGAGAGTCACAGGCCGATCCTCTGCCTGCAGCTCAGAACGTGACTGTGGACGAGGTCGTCGGGGCCTACAAGCAGGCCTGCCAGAAGCTCAGCTGCAGACAGATCCCCAAGCTCCTCAGGCAGCTCCAGGTATGTGGAACACGGGCGAGGTACACGCAGATTTACCAAGGGGGTCCCCAGGTGAGGCGCCAGCCCCTACTCCCAGTGCCTCTGTGCTCGGGTGTCTGAGGGCCGACAAGCACACCCACCGCCTCGCCCGCCTGTGTGAATGCTGCAAAGTCCTCTGTTGAGTTGTCAGACTAATCAGCCTTCATGAATGTTTAAACAGCCCAGAATTATATAAAGCAAGAATTTGTATCTTTTACTCCCCAAAGAAATTCTGTTTCCTGGGGTAAAAGCCATGGCTACGGTACTTATTTTTAAAAGTCTGAATAGCAAAACATACATACTGAATTTTTTAAATTAAAAAAAAAAAGATTAAAATACTTAGACATAAAAAGCAAATCCACTTCTCTCACCGCCTCTTTCCCAGCCGCCGCCAGGAGCCCCAGCTGTTGGCTGCTGCGCGCATCTTCCTCTGTGTCTCCTGGGCTTTTTTTCTTTTTTGAAAATCTTTATTGTTTTTTCAATAAGTAGCATTGGTTTGCAGCACTGTATGAGGGGTGCAGTTCACACCTCCTCGGTGTCTCACCCCACGCCTGCTGCCAAGGCGCCCCCAGCCCTCCACCTTCGTCCTCTCCTGTCCTGGGGACACAGGCCTGCGAGCACTTGGGGTGTTGCTGCCGTCCCAGTGCCTGTGCCCCCCTCTATCCCCCACAGCCCACTTTGCTGTGGCCCACCCTGCCTGACCAAGTCATGCCTTCCCTCTGGTCTGGTCCTTCCAGAATGTTCCAGTGGCGGCTGCTTCCTCAGACAGTGCTGCTGTGCGCAGTCACGCCCACACTCAGACAGCACATCTGGGCTAGGGATTCTGTGGGGGTTCCAGAAGGGCTTGTTGGCGGGTCCGGGGGAAGATGGCCACACAGCATGGGTCCCAGAGTGTGGGCCCTGGAGCTGCCTGATCTGGCTCGAACCAGTCACCAGTGAACGACCGTAGGCACTGCCAGGCCTTAGCTCTTTGTCTGTACTTGGGCCCGTCGCAGCACCTGCCCTGTGGGTTTGTGTGTGTGGACCCCAGAGAACAGGACCTGGTGCGCGTGCCGTCGTGTGTGTGCATGTGCACAAGCGCGTGCATGCGTGTGTGTGCTCACATGTGTGGGTGTTGGGGCTCAGAGCAAGGAACCAAGCGGGGCCGGGAGGATGTCTGACCGATCCCTTCACTCCCTTCGCCGTGTGCGGTGCCCTATGCGCTGGCTGTTCTCTGCCTGGAATTTTCACCCCGGGGACACCCACAGTCTGCTCCATTCAGTGGGGGCCGTGGGGCTGCACCCAGGCCTGCCTGACCTTAGGACGGGCTCAGCCCCAGGCCCTCGGGTCCAGAGCCGTCCCGTTCTCTGGCTCTCTGAGACCCTGCACTTGGTCCCCAAGCCCACCCAGGTCACTGCCTTACCTCACAACAGCAGAACCGCATGGGCCCAGCTGCCCGCTGTCGGCTCTAGCTGGCTTCTGGGTCTGCTGCCCTCACCGCCGCCCACTCTGCTTTCCCAGGAGTTCACGGACCTTGGACATCGCATCGATTGTCTGGACCTGAAAGGTGCGTGTCTGCACGGGCCAGAGTGCCCGGGAGTGGCTTGGAGGGCCGAGTGTGGGTCCAGGCCCGCTGCGAGAGGCGCTCAGCTGGGGCAGGGGCTGGGCCCGAGAGGGAGGTGCCCTCCGGGGGCGGTGCCGGGGGCCCCTGTGATGCGCACGCCCGTGCCCCCCTAGGTGAGAAGCTTGACTATAAGACCTGCGAGGCCCTGGAAGAGGTCTTCAAGAGGCTGCAGTTCAAGGTCGTGGATCTGGAACAGACGAACCTGGATGAAGACGTAAGCAGCCCCCCACCGCCCCCACCGGCTGGCTCCCTGAGCTCACTCGGCTCTTGGGGGTTGGGGGAGGGCACTTCAGGAGGAGGGAGCCCTCTTGGGCAAAGGCGAGGCCAGGGCCCCTTGAGGGACAAAACAGGGAGCCATCTGCAGTAATCAGAGTGGATAGGAGGCGCTGGGGCCCTCAGGCCCAGCCCAGAGGCAGGAGCTCTGTAGGCCAGGGAGGCCCGGGGACAGGGCACGGGGAGGCAGACCGGGCAGTCTGAGGGGTGTCCTGAAAGGAGCCTTCCCAGTTAGGCCCGGCTGTCCCCACCTCCCCAACTTTGAGGCCATGGGGAACGGAGGCCAGAGATCCTGGGGAACAGGCCAGGCCAGGGATGGGGTTTCCTCGGTCAGGGCTGTTCTTGGGGAGAGCTGGGGACGGCTTCAGCAGGAAAAGGGCAGTGGGTTGGTTCCCGTAACCGGGAAGTTCTGGAGGAGTGTCGGGGTTCTCCCTGCCCCCTGCCCCCATCTCTGGCCCTCTGCCTCCCGGGCAGCCTTGCCCTGAGGCTGAGCCCCGTCGTGTCTGCCCCAGGGCGCCTCGGCCCTCTTCGACATGATCGAGTACTACGAGTCGGCCACCCACCTCAACATCTCCTTCAACAAGCACATTGGCACCCGGGGCTGGCAGGCTGCTGCCCACATGATGCGCAAGGTGCGTGCCGGCCGGGCCCTGTCCAGGGGGAGGCGCTCGGGCGCTTTCCCGGGCTCCCAGCCCTGAAGGCCTGGTTCTCCGAGCCCCCCGTGAGGGCCGTTGGGGTGCCCACCCCCCCGGCGCCCCGTCTCCCTGCAAGTGCTGTCATTCCTCCTGTGTGCCCTTGGCGGGTCCCTCAGAGGCTTCGTGGGTGCCAGCCACGGGGAGCGCCTGCCCTGCCACTCGACCCTGCGGCTGGGACAGGCGGGGAGGCTCCGGGGTGGGGTCCGTGCCCGCCTGACCCCGCCCGCGCCGGCCCTGTCAGACGAGCTGCCTGCAGTACCTGGACGCCCGCAACACGCCGCTGCTGGACCCCTCGGCGCCCTTCGTGGCCCGCGCCCTGCGCATCCGCAGCAGCCTGGCCGTGCTGCACCTGGAGAGCGCCAGCCTGTCGGGGCGCCCCCTCATGCTGCTCGGTGAGCCCGGGCCGGGCGGCTCCGCGGCGGCTCGCGGTCTGCTGCTCAGTCGGGCAGCGGCCCGGGCCCTGGGCCTGGCCAGTCACGGCCCCTCCTTCCCTGCCCTCAGCCACCGCCCTGAAGATGAACATGAACCTGCGGGAGCTGTACCTGGCTGACAACAAGCTCAACGGCCTTCAGGACTCGGCCCAGCTGGGCAACCTGCTCAAGTTCAACTGCTCCCTGCAGATCCTGGACCTCCGCAACAACCACGTGCTGGACTCAGGTGCGTGTGCGGCCCACGCCCCCCGCCCGGCTGCTGCGGGCCCAGCGGCAGCAACAGTCCTGTCGCGCCCTCGGGCTCGCCGTCCACGGGGACACGGACTGTCTCCGGCAGTGGCAACTCAGGGCGGGGCTGGACCGTGGGAGTCGGAGAGGGTGTGTGACCTGCTGTGGGGCCCGGGGTCCTCAGTACTCAACGGGTGATCAGGCTGGAAAGGGCGCCCTGGAGGAAACAAGGTTGTGGGGAAAGGCTTGCAAGGTGGGGGGGGGCCCGGGGGGGGGATGGGGAGCTGTGCTGCAGGGAGGGGGCCTGTGGGCACCCAGGTAGGGGCTGGGGCTAGAACCGGCCATTTTGTCAGCCTGGGTAGAGCACCCAGAGGAAATAGCAGTGGACAGACCCTGAGGCGAGAGAGCTCAGATGTCGACCATTGGGGGAGGAGAGCAGCATCGAGCCAGTGGCTGAGTAGGGAGAAGGGTGTGTGAGTGCGAGTGTGTGTGTGTGACCTGCCTCACACTCAGCAGACTCCCCTGGTTGGTGTAAAGAAGGGGTGTGGGGTGAGCAAGGCCTGTGCCTTCCCCAGATGGCAAGTGTGACGACGGGGTGTGCGGGGAGGGAGACACGCGCCAAGGCGGCTGCTGACCCGAGCTGGGAGCTGGCCTCGCCGGCCTTGAGAGGCTGGTGTGGGGCGGAGCCGCGGAGGGATGTTGGAGACGCGGGAGTTGGGAACTTGGCAGGTCCAGTCGAGGGCTTTGCGCCCTCCGGTGGCCGGCGCGGCCGCTCTGCAGCCCTGGGCCGCAGCCGGGTCTCACTCCCGCAGGGCTGGCCTACATCTGCGAGGGCCTCAAGGAGCAGCGGAAGGGACTGGTGACCCTGGTGCTGTGGAACAACCAGCTCACGCACACGGGCATGGCCTTCCTGGGCATGACGCTGGTGAGCGGGGCCCCGGGGGAGGCCTGGGGTGCCGCCCTCCGTGCCCGCGCGTCCTCTTCCGCCGCGGTCCGGTGTCCCCGCCCTGCGCAGCCACGGGCTCGTTCCTGCGCGGTTCCCGGAGGGCTGGGCCCTTCTTCAGTCCTGGTCTTGCTGCATCCCGCGCTGTGTCCCAGTACGATGCTTTGCACAAGGTGAACGTGTTCTGCTCAGAAAGTTAATATTTCTAGGAGGCTTCAGGAAGTCTCAAATCTTTTAGGAAGCAATATTTAAAGCAGGTCTGCAAGGTACAAAAATTCATACCCGGGTTAAGAAATCCCCACAGCCAAGCCGGTGTCCGAGTCCTGAGGATGTTGGTGTGGGCCCGGGGGCTGGCTGGAGGCACAGAGGGCTGGGGATGGAAGGGCAGTCGCCCCCCGGTGCGCCCGTGGTGCGTGAGGGAGGCCGCCCCGCGCGAGCTGGCCCGGGGCGCTGCCGAGGAGCAGCACCGTTCGCCTTCTGGGCCCGTCCTCACCCTCTCCGCCCTTCTAGCCTCACACGCAGAGCCTGGAGACACTGAACCTGGGCCACAACCCCATCGGGAATGAGGGCGTGCGCAACCTCAAGAACGGCCTCATTGGCAACCGCAGCGTGCTGCGCCTGGGCCTGGCCTCCGCCAAGCTCACGTGCGAGGGTAGGCGCGCCGGGAGGCCGGGGCGGGCGGCTGGGCTGGGGCTGGCCGGCCAGGTGTGGGCCCGTGGCCAGCCCTGCGGTGCCCCCAGGCGCAGTGGCCGTCGCGGAGTTCATCGCGGAGAGCCCCCGCCTCCTGAGGCTGGACCTGCGTGAGAACGAGATCAAGACGGGCGGGCTCATGGCGCTGTCGCTGGCCCTCAAGGTGAACCACTCGCTGCTGCGCCTGGACCTCGACCGGGAGCCCAAGAAGGAGGCGGTGAGCGGGGCTCCCCCCGTGACCTCGGTGCGGGGCGGGGTGTGGGGGGCACCTGGGGCCCCCACGGTGCGTGGGGACGGGCAGCCACGTGCGGCCCCAGCGCCCTAGCCAGGCCCCTGCGCCGCAGGTGAAGAGCTTCATCGAGACGCAGAAGGCGCTGCTCGCCGAGATCCAGAACGGCTGCAAGCGCAACTTCGTGCTGGCGCGGGAGCGGGAGGGGCAGGAGCAGCGGCTGCAGCTGTCGGCCTCCATGCCCGAGATCGCCGTCACCGGGCCCCAGCCGGGCGAGCTCGGGGGCCTGGGGGCCGAGCCCGCCGCCGAGGCGCAGGAGAACGGGGCCCCCGGGCCCGGCCCAGCCTCAGACTCAGACTCAGACTCCGGCCAGGAGGAGCAGGATGGGGAGAGGGCCGAGGCCCCCTGCCCTGCCCTGGTGCCCCCCACGGACTCCCTGGGCCCTGGGGACAGGAGCCCCCCCTCGTCCCCCACCGAGCAGCGCATTTCCGTGTCCAGCCCTGG
Organism: Scalopus aquaticus; assembly: GCA_004024925.1. Classification (NCBI taxonomy): domain Eukaryota; kingdom Metazoa; phylum Chordata; class Mammalia; order Eulipotyphla; family Talpidae; genus Scalopus; species Scalopus aquaticus. Next base: position 53,437 of record PVIJ01011418.1, read on the forward strand.
CCGGGGCCACAAAGTGTTTGTGGTGACCCGGGTGGAGAGTCCTCCTGAGAAGGCCGAGCCCCCTCTCCCACCCGCCCCGCCCTCACCCCCTGTGTCTCCTTGTGCCCCCTCCCCGCCCGCCTCATCTGCCCTGCCGCCGGCTGAGGCCACGGGCACCCAGGACCCAGGGCGTTCTGAGCCTCTGCCACCGCCAGAGCCGCCTCAGTCAGGGCCAGCGCTGCCCAACGGCCTGAAGCCCGAGTTTGCCCTCGCACTGCCCCCGGAGCCACCCCCAGGGCCTGCGGCCAAGGGGGGCAGCTGTGGCCTGGAACACGGTGAGAGATCTGGGCCGGGGAAACGGGGGCCCTAGGGGAGCCCCTGCCGGCTGGTGAACCCGTTTCCCCTCCCACCTTCAGGGAGGAGCTAGTGGGGCTTCATCCTGGGCCCTGCCTTGCTCCCTGGGTCTGCTGATGAGGCTGATGGCCGTGGGGTGTCTGGGCCTGTGGCGTGGGGCGGCTGCGGGCTGCCCCTCCCCCGCCTGACCGGGCCCTGCCTGCTCTCCCCGCACAGAACTGAGCTGCTCCAAGAACGAGAAGGAGCTCGAGGAGCTGCTTCTGGAAGCCAGTCAAGAATCTGGGCAGGAGACACTGTGACACTTTAGGTGAGGCGAGGCCGGGGGCCGGGGCAGCCGGGAGCGGCCCGAGGAGCCCTGGGTTCTGACAGGCCGTCCCCGATCTCTTCTCCCCAAGATCCCTTTTTCCGGTCCGTCTTCGACGAGCTAAGGCCAGAGCCATGAGAATCTGCTCACCTCACCCCCAGCCTTCCTGAGGCCCGGGACCAGGGGACGTGGGGGGCCCTCCGGAGACCTCCGCCCCCACACAACACTACACGGGGTGCAGGAGCACAGGAGCGGCCTTCCCACCCTGACTTAAGCACTTCTGTCTGTGGGCCCGGCCCTTGAAGACTCCGGGCTGGGGGCGATGGGAAGATGCGGGAGAGGAGCGGAACGGGCGGAGGTGCTCGCTGAGGACGTCAGCCACGGCCGGGCACCGTCGCCAGCAGAGGGCAGGCGCCCTGGAGGCCGCACAGTGCGACCCCACCGGCCCAGGCCAAGGCCAAGGCCCAGGCAGGAGGCGCGGGGCGGGGCGGAGGGTGGCTGCGGTGGCGGTGGTGGAGGTGCAGCCCCAGCGGGGCCGGGCAGGGTGGGTGGGGGAGAGGGGCAGAGGAGCAGAGCTTTCTTTTCTTAAGTGCAATAAACCCATCAGGGAGCTGGGCCAGGGCAGCGGCCTCTGGCCCTGCTGTCCGGCGCTGAGGCTGCGCGAGAGCACTACGGACGGGGTGTGTGGGCCGGGAGGGGCGGGCGGGCTCCTGTCGGTGCAGCTCTGTTCACACCTTTTCTAATAAACCGGAGCTGGGTGCACCGTTGTCTGCTCTCTGCTCGTGCTGCTGTGGGCGCAGGGCACGGGGGGCCCGACAGCTCCTGGTC